>JALJEE010001235.1:0-10218 GCA_023231475.1 Seison nebaliae | reverse complement strand
TGTTTACAAAGAATTATATCTATTAACACTTTACTTGACATTATCATACCTAACAAAACATTAGTACCACATACACCTAATTTGCCACTATTATGAAAACCGGCAACTTTGTTATTTGTCGAACGACCCAAATTCTTTAAAATATCCCACCTGTCAAACATTAAGGATGTTTGATATTTTGTTATGTCCATTGTACAAATATAAATCCTTTTAATAACCGAAAGAAAAATAAAAAAAGAAAAAAAAAATTTCTAATTCATATAGTAAAAATGTTATAATTTTATAGTTCAAATTAAGCTGTCCAATAATATGAGAAACATTTTGAGCAATAAATGTGAGTTTTATACGGATGAGATATCTATGAGATATGAAAAGAAGAACCGTGACTAAAGATCACTTTCAGCAATTCTGCATGGCAGGATTTAACTGACAATTATTTATTATTAGTATAATTATTTTAATTAGTATTTTGTGAATTATTTTTAAGATTTACACATTCATCTAACTTGCGATTATTCTGGCATGTGTCAACATAAAAGCCTCCCGACTCATGTGATGTAGGAAGCATCTCATACTCAAATATATTTTTTTCAATAATTTAAATTATCGGAAAATAGTCAGAGAAAAGAAAATCATATCTTACATCCAACTAGAACGTTCATGATTTTTCGTATTACCAAATAATGATTAAATCCAAGACTCACCTCTTACAGATCTGAATGTTATTCAATCTTGATAAAATTGAATACTCATAAACTCTTAATTATGATACCATGTTCTATAATCATAGAATCGAACGCTTTATTATCATCGATAATAATGTTATTTCATAGGTGACCGTAATTTAATGCAAAATATCCATCCATTTAATATATATAATTGAAAGGTTATAGCCAGAACGTTAATGTGCGAATTAATGAAATTAGCGAATAAATAGTTATTAATTCTTGAATACGCCAACCTTCCAGCTATTGAACTAATTGTTAAAGTACTTTATAAGATTATCGATTATTTCAATGATCCTAAAAGCGAAATAAATGAAGATAATATAAGAAAATTGTTCGATCACGTCGGTCGATCTGGAATTGTATATGGAACTGCAACACGAGATACGCAAAATCCACATGATTGCCAATTAGAATCGATACCTGTTATAGTGGACAGTTATTTAAAAGTAACTGGATACCTAAGGTCATGTAGTAAGGAAAAGATACTTTCACATCTCTCTAAATATGGAATTAAAATTGAAACAATTTCAAGAATAGACAAAGGTGAAGATCAGATACCAATCGAAAGCAAAATTGGAGTATTTATTCTACATCTGGAAGAAGCAGAATTCAAGAAAGCGTTCAATAAAAACATATGGCATAAAGGTACATCTGTTCAACATTATCTTCCTAAGAAAGTACATCTTGTCCATGATCAATGGGCCACAGAATACTATTAGAGCTAGATAAAATAAACCTTATAATATTATTAATCTTAACCTTATAGAAACCGAAAGTACGATTTTGAGACTAATTAATAAATTTTCCTGCAATTACTGATTTTTGTTTTACTAATATTTACATAACTAATAAAAGTCATTAACTTGTTGATTTTCGGAAAAACATCTTCAACTATAAACGATGTTCAGAAGAAAGATGCTGTTACTTCCACCCGAAAAAAAGAGAATCTAAGACAAAAGTGAATAATTTTTGTTTATTATTATAATAACAAATCCCCGCGGGTTAAATAAAAGAGGAAAATAGATAAGTCAATAACATATTAGTGTGAGGTGACCGTAATTTAATGCAAAATATCCATCCATTTAATATATATAATTGAAAGGCTATAGCCAGAATGTTAATGTGCGAATTAATGAAATTAGCTAATGAATAGTTATTAAATGGCGTCAACATTGATGATGTTTATCAAATCCTATAAACATCCCTAGCATCTTAATTATAAGCAGAGTAAATATAAATGTCGTTAATTATATTTTGGAAATTTCTTTCATGAATCCTTTCTTTTCAGAATGTTTATTTTACAAGCATTACGTTGAAAGTTTTTGAAAAAAGATTTCGTCACAGGAAAAAAAAGGGGTTGCCGGACTTTTCCTCACCCTATATAAAATGTTCCAAAATTAGCAGCGAAAAGGTGATTTCCTCACCCTCTTAAACGGTGATTTCCTCACCCACTTTTTTCATTATGGAAATTTCCTCACCCATTTTTTTCATTATGGAAATTTCCTCATCCATTTTTTTCAATATGGAAGTTTCCTCACCCTATTATCTATTAAATGGAAGTTTCCTCACCCATTGCTCTATAAAATGGAAATATTCTCACCTTCTATTTCTTATTTTTGACATTGTCAGATTAATCCTGTCAGTTAATCGAAAATATCCTTCCATCTGAAATCGTAATGTTGCATTTGCAGCGCTCGATTTTAAATTGACTGCATTGGAAGTTAATTTTACCGGATGAGTAAATTTTTCTTTGGTAAAACAAATTATTCTGAAGTACGATGGCTTTTTTATCTTTTGTCGTGGTAAAAAATTTGAATTCATGATTTTAAGATGAATTAGAAAGAGATATTGTGGAAATTGAAATTAAACTATTATCTTCGTGGGATGTTGAAGGTTGTACGGATGATTGAATGGTTAAAGGTTGTGAAATAGATGAGAATGTTACCGGTGGACTAAACATCGGATCAGTATAATGTGGAAATGATCAAATTGAATGGTCAATAATATTTGTGAAATCCATGCAATTCATAATGTAAGTGAAAATTTTTGTAATATGGCATAAAATATTTCATATTAACGCTTCTTCACTTTCAACATCTTAGATTTAGTCTTTAACAATTTATCCTAATTCTTATCATCCCCATTAGGTTTCTCAATATTATAAATATTTATTTAAAATCCTCGTGGAGAAAAATATTTTAAAAAATCAAGATTAAAAACCGAATTAGGAACATAAAACTAACATTTAAACAACTGAAAAATAAAGGGTGAGGAAATTTCCATTTTATAGAGAATAGGTTGAGGAAACGTCCATTTTATAGACAATAGGGTGAGGAAACTTCCATATTGAAAAAAATGGGTGAGGAAATTTCCATAATGAAAAACGTGGGTGAGGAAATCACCGTTTCGCTGCTAATTTTGGAAAATTTTATATAGGGTGAGGAAAAGTCCGTGATTCAAAAAAGGATAACTTATTAAAATTAAATATTATGAGTTTATTAATTAAAGTCATTGATATTTATCTTTAAAATGATTTCAAACTTTTATTTCAAATAGATTAAAAGAAGTATCTTTTTATGCTTGTGTTAATATAATGCTAGAAGTTCCAATAATTGTGAAAGTTTTCAAAATATGCTGGGACCTATTTTTAAAACACCGCATGGGAAAGTGGTTGGACCTCTATGTTGAACCTCTATTTAAAGACTACGACCTTGGGGAAGTTTATATAGAACTCAAAAAAATAACCGGAATTGACAACGCATACGATCTACATAATCCGACTGTGAAATCAGTATGCAATTTAATTCTTGAATACGCCAACTTTCCAGCTATTGAACTAATTGTTAAAGTACTTTTTATGATTATCGATTATTTCAATGATCCTAAAAGCGAAATAAATGAAGATAATATAAGAAAATTGTTCAATGACGTCGGTCGACCTGGAATTATATATGGAACTGCAACACGAGAAAAGCAATTTGTTGGCGAAACGCAATGTGGAGTGGTTATAGCGGACAGTTATTTAAAAGTAACTGGATACCTAAGGTCATGTAGTAAGGAAAAGATACTTTCACATCTCTCTAAATATGGAATTAAAGTGGAAAAAATTTCAAGAATAGACAAAGGTGAAGATCAGATACCAATCGAAAGCAAAATTGGAGTATTTATTCTACGTCTGAAAGAAGCAGAATTCAAGAAAGCATTCGATAAAAACATATGGCATAAAGGTACATCTGTTCAACATTATCTTCCTAAGGAAGTACAGCTTGTCCATGATCAATGGGCCACAGAATACTATTAGAGCTAGATAAAATAAACCTTATAATATTATTAATGTTAACCTTATAGAAATCGAAAGGACGATTTTGAGACTAATTAATAAATTTTCCTGCAATTACTGGTTTTTGTTTTACTAATATTTACATAACTAATAAAAGTCATTTGTTATCGAGTTTACTTTTCTGTCAAAAATTATAAAGCACTCATTAACTTGTTGATTTTCGGAAAAATATCTTCAACTATAAACGATGTTCAGAAGAAAGATGCTGTTACTTCCCCCCGAAAAAAAAGAGAATCAAAATGCTTAACGATGTAAGACAAAAATTAATATTTTTTTATTTATTATTATAATAACAAATCCTCGCGGGTTAAATAAAGGAGGAAAATAGATAAGTCACTAACTTGTAAGTTAGTCATCGGAAATGAATGACGTAGCAAATAGCAAATCACAAATAGACGAAGTTTCAAAGGAATTGAAAAGTATTTGCCCTTGTGATGAAACGAATAAAACATCCGAAGAAATTTACAACGGATCTTATCTGTCAAAGCCGATGACTTCTTTCTGTTATCTATCAGACATCCCAGGAATTCAATTTCTTTTACGTGGAATAATTACTTCAGGAAAGTGGAATATTCGTGAGAATTTTCGACTCCGAATTAAGTCTCAAATTAACCCCTTATATTTAAGGTGTTTTTACTAGATACTTTTAAACCTAGAAAGGAAAACATTTAAGAAAGCGTTCAATATAAATATATGGCATAAAGGTACATCTGTTCAACGTTATCATCCTAACAAAGATACCATGAAGTCTTTAATGGATCAATGGCCCGCAAATCTCTGGTAGAAGTTACCATAAGATAAAATTAGATAAAAAGAATTCACTGAATAAACGTTGGATGATTTATTTTGTAATTAAAAAGTTTTCCTGCAATTACAGTATTTACATAACTAATAAAACTAACTTCTTACGTTACTGACTTTCATTTTATACCGAAATTATTTTAGCGCTCATTAAATTGTTGTTGTTCGAAAAGTATTTTATATTTTAAACGATCTCCAGAACAAGAGAACGAATATTTGTTTGGTAGGAATGTGTGTGGGATTAATAGAACTGAAAGTATATATTAGGATTTAGGAAGTTGAAGCATCAAATTTACTGATGTTATCTGACTTTATATTCTTTGGAACATAATACAAAGATACGAAATATAAAATTCCTGAAATGGATAAATATTATGGTAAAAATTTATCCGTTAAGTAATGATGTTTAAATAATGTATCACTCGATAAATTAGAGGATGGAATTCAACAGATAATTATCTGTAGCTGTAGTTTGTGTTAGTTGTAGTATAACGATAAGTAGTAACTGCGAAGTAGTAAGGTGAAGTTAACTCCACCTTGTTTTTTTTTGTATAACGATAGCTGTAGTTCATTTTTAGATAACAGTAATTTGTAGTAATATTTTCGTTAGCTATTCTTACTGTATTGCCCTAACGTAAGTGACATTTTCCTAATGTACATTTTGTAAATTAAAAAAAATTATGAGCTTATGAAATTTAGATTAACAACATAATTCGGGAACTTTTCATTTTTCTAATATCGTAAATTGAAATTGATACTTGACTCTAAACTGTTATTAGGAATATGTTTGCAATACTTGATGTGTTTTTTTAATGGATCAATATCTGATATGATACTCACTTCAAAACTTCGTTAAGAATATTTATATAATTAACTTTAAAAATTGAACATATCCGTTGACCATTCAGTATGGACAATTCACTTAACAACTAATTGAAGTCAAAAAACATGTTCTTATTGAATAAAAGTTAACTTTCACCAAAATCATTATTTCTGACTTACTAAAATGTTTACACGATTTCAAACAAAATACTCTTTCATTTTTCTATTGTTCATCCTTTTCTATCTCTGCAATTCAACTGATGGACGGAAAACTAAATTTGAGTTGATTGAAGGAAAAATCGATTGTGACGATCGACTAAAGACAATTGCTGAAGAATGTCATAAAATGGAAATTTGTTACGGTTTTTATGTTACAAATTGGGATTCTGAACTTACAGGAAAAATTACTAGTAAAGAAGATATTTTTACAGATAAAGATATTTTTAAAAATTTTTACTTAACCGAAAGTTTCATTTATCAATTTCTTCAATCTAATAATTTTGACCTTTTCCAATTTAGGGGCTAAAGAATTTCGATCGCTGTTAGAAAATTCTGTTAGATTCCGTTCAATTACGGATATCGTAAAAGGTAATCAGATTACGATTATGGATTTGGAAGGAGTGGATGATGTAATTGAAACATCTCCTGTATGGGACGAGAAAAGTTACCGATTGGACTTCAGTTTGGTTCAGTTGGTATTTAAAATGATTAATGGTTACTTTGAAATAACTTGTGCAACGACATTTAGCGGAAGTCATAAATATCATTGTTTGGTATTGGATGAAGAAGAAGAAGGAATTATTCGAATTGAATGTTACTCTATTATATTGAATGTCACTAAAAAAATTGGTACCAAAATTGTTTACAATTCCTCATTCTTTCCAACAGGATGGGAATCGGGGAAGTTAAAATTTACAATAAAAGAAGTTTAAATGAATTTAACAAATTTGGATGTGTATACTGTGTTGAAATTAAATGGAAGGACTGTTGAAACATAGGTTTCAATTGTGAAATTACTGAAAGAATATGACGAGATATGAAATCAACGAGAAAGTAGATAATTTTCCCTTATATGACGTCAGTGCGAATTCAATTCGATTTTAAACCTAAAATTTCATGTTTTGATGTAACCTACTTTAACAATTTTTGTAACCCGTAAACCACTTGAAAACCTGTAACATTTAGTGTGCTGTTTCGTTTTATAATTTATTTCTTTGTGATTTTTTAAATAATTTCTCCAAAATAAAATTCTTCACTTTTCTATCTTTTATTTTATACTTTTTATGTACCGTCAACTGGGACAATGTGAGAATCGGGGGCAACATGTGAAACGAAAAATCTTAAGCTGAAAATGGTAATTTTTTATATGTTTTACTTAACAATTTTCAAAGGTAATTTGCATGATCATTTGGAAGTATTTGAAGTATATGTACAAATATTAAAAATTAGTTTCGTCATGTCAAAAAAAAATAATAGACTAGTTTTGTGTCGGATAAAATTAGGGATAGAAAAGCTTATTTTTTTCGAAAAAAACCTTGGTCGAGAATGTACATTAATTACGAATATGTATAATTTTTTTTGCACTAACTTCTAGCCCATAGATTTCCGAACCTCCTTGTCGATTTCCATACTTATCAGGTCTACATTAATTGAGATATTGATAAATTAATCACTGGAGTAATATGGGAAATTTTATTTTTTCCCAAGTAGAATTTGAAATTAGTTAGTTTATAACACATGTGGTGAAAATGGTAAGGAATTATACTAGAAAAACTGAAAAAGTAAGTGAGGAGAAGATAATTGAAGTGTTGAAAGAATCACAGAAGAGTGAATCATCAATAAATTCTATCGTTAAGAAGTATGGCATTTCGAAAACCACTTTGTATCGTAGAAAATCAGAACCAGCATGTTGTGAATCAAAATGTTCTCAGCAACGCCAAAAAAGTTTCTACCTCCTTATGTTGTATTTAAGGCGAAAAATGTTTATGACAGTTGGACGGACAATGGCCCGACGAATTGTTTATTATCAAATATATATATCTATCAAAATTTATTTTTAAATTTTTCTATAATTCTTTTCCTCGATAAGAACAAAGAGAGAAAAGTTTTTAGTATCAAGAACAGAATTAAATGAGTCGAAAAATAACGAAATTGTGCATGATTTTATGGACGATGAAATTTATGCAGTGTATTAGGATTAATTATGAAGGAAGTGGTTTCTTCGTATTCAGATTCCAAAGAATGAGAATCTCCTTCTGATGAAGCATGCTTGTAATTATCCCATTGAAAGGATTTCTCAACCTTTTCAAGTAAAATGCCATCAACACTTTCATCTGATAGCATTTCTGTAAATGTCTCTATATCCAAAATTTTAAACGAATTCATATCATTCATCAGTAACCAAGTGTCATTTACTAAGCTGAGCGAGAATGTATGCATTCCTCGTATTTCAACTGCCATATCGTAAACTGTCTTTCCTTCTAAGAGTACATTACATATTGAACGAAATAGTACTATATTATCCCCTATATAAGAAGAGACCACCTTTCTAATTTCAGCCGTTTTATTTTTGGCCGCTTCTTTAGATTTTTCCATGAATTTGGCAGTGCAATCTAATAATTCCGGTTTATAATTATATATTTTAGGAATGTCATTTGTATTTATCTGAACTTCTTTCTTTAATCTGATTGAAAGTGCTTTCAATTCATAAAATTCTTCTTTGTTTCCTATTTTGAATGGAATTATTTGCTTACCACGACTTATCTTAGGAACAGTGAACAAAACTCGATAACAAAAAATTGGAAAATTAGGAGGTGATCGTTCTAGAGTCCCTTTTCGATTCGCTTCTTCTATTAGTTTGACGAGTAAACTGAATGTATACGGATGGATTCTGACATTAGGTTTTTCTTCAATTGAAAAATGAACAATATTTGGAAGTATTTTATGACTGAATAATTTTTTCGCAACATGGTCCATCATATCTTCTCCAATTTCACGCACATAAGAATAGCTAAACGGTTTGGGCTCGAACATGTCATACTCCATGCTTTCTGAATTTACTTCAACATTTAACAAATTAATCGAATCATAATAAAAGTAATTCAGATATAACGAATTATATTTAGTATAGTTTAAACGGAATAAATCTCTAAGTAACACATGGAATCGTAAATGGGATTCAATAAAGATTACTTGTTCTTTCTTAAGTAAATCATAAGGTTCGTTTTGATCAAAAGAAATACTTCGATTGTGTTTTCGCAAGACTTTTGTAATACAATAATCTCCCACAACTCCATAAGGACTCTTATATGTGTGATTGTTGTAAGTCGAACTGATTCCCATCATTAATACATCAGATCCACAAATGTCAAATTGTGGTAATCTAAGAATGCGTCCTCGAATATAATTTCTAACATGCTCCATTTCTTCGTTAAACGTTTCTTCACAACATTTGTGTTTACATTGAATTATGTCTATTAATATTTTACTTGACATTATCATACCCAGTATAACATTAGTTGTGCAAACATTCAAATTTTCGTCATTGTGATATCCTGCAACTTTATTATTTGAATTAATTGCCAACTGGTCTAAAGTATTCCATCTGTCAAGCCATAGAGATGTTTGATAACTTACTTTGTCCATTCTTCAAATGCAATTTCTTTTAACAACGGAAATTCAAAGAAATCAAAAAAAGAAAACTTAGCAAACCCAGTTTTTGTTTCAATATAACCAAAAATTTAACTCTCTACGACAAACCATCGTTTTGTTGGTGGATATTTTACTTCTTTAGTTTCCTACTAAAAGTACATTCCTACTCCCAGTCAAAGTCTACCAACTTATAATGTAATTTTCGAACATGAAAAATAGATGGCGGAATGAAATTTACAATGTCCCTTAAACATCATGTCCTACTGATTTATATTTTGAGAATAACTTAAGATTTCAGTAAAGATTTACGAAAATAGATTAGATACAGCCTTAAAAGATTATTGAACAAAAATATTATTGGATGAAACCGTTGTTCAATGTAATGAAAATATCGTGATAATAGAGCTCTTAAATCACTGTTAAATCATAAACAATATAGAATATCAAGCTATATTTCAACAAAAATAGCCTGCTGGGAACGCTTAAATTGAGCTCTTCAATGTGAGGGCTTAAAAAATGTATACTAGGGGAAACTTGTATAATTACCACTTTGTAACTAAAAGTTCAGCACAATAATTTATAAATTAATTAAATTTATGAAGAAGAAATTTATTTCTCTTTAGGGAGTGACCAGTCGACTTAGATGTTTCTTTAGATTGAGATTGTGAGGAACGATAATCTCCACCTGATATGCGTTTATGCAAACTATCATCCGAATCCGGATAATTCTGCACCTTTTCAAGTAAGATACCGTCGACACTTTCATTAGCTAACATTTTTGTGAATGTTTCTATATCCATTATTTTAAAGGAAAATTGATCATTCATCAGAAACCAACTTCCTTCAATAAAACTAATTGAGAACGTGTGCATTCCT
>JALJEE010001232.1:0-10080 GCA_023231475.1 Seison nebaliae | reverse complement strand
AAAACAATTCAATTTAAGTTCTTTTAGTTTAAACCTAGTTTAAACTATTTTGAGTTTGATCAGATAAGTTTTAACTTAGTTTAAACTATTTTCATTTAGATCATTTTAGTTTAAACTAAGTTTAAACTATTTTGACGTCACTTATTTTAGTTTAAACTAAGGTTAAACTTTTACTTGATAGTCAATTCTATAGTTTAAACGAAATAGTTTAAACTATTAAGTTTTTACTGTCACGCTAGTGTTGACGAATATTAAACTGAATGAAAGAGATATTCCTCTTAATGAATATAAATGCAATGAGCAAACAGCAAATTTTTTGGTTGTTATTTATGCTGTAAGAAAAAGAGAACTTGCATCATATTAGATGCAAGTTCATTAGAGCTTTTCACTTAATTAATCATCGATGTAAGTACTTTCCGATTTCTCTAAAAATGAAGTTGTTTCATACTTTCTGCTGCGATTTCTACGGTCTACAGGCAGCTATATCCTTTTCAATGAAATCAATGTATGCTTTAAATCGAGCATATAATCGATGCATTAGAAGTTTATTAGGTTGTAAACGTTCCTTTTCAAGAGCATTTATGTTCTCCATTATCGATCTTCTTCCGTTTCCGTATCTTTTCTTACTAGAGAAGACGGATGCTTCAGAATTTCCTATTCCTTCTTTTAACGATTTACTACCACTTACGTCTCCATTGTCGTTTTTCTGTTCGTACTACACTCTTCTAAACCCTACCCGATTGTACAATCCAAGAGAATCGATAGATGAATTCTCCTTCGAATACATGGTTCTCGACAATCTAAAAAATCATATACCAAGATGCCGTGAACTAATTTCCAACGACAACGATCCACAACGACCAATTTCCAATTGAATTTTATCAATTACCCTATAGGGATTTACATTTACAATAAAAAAAAATACTTTAATTCTAATAATTTGATCGAACTGTTCAATGGAAAAAATTGGAAAAGATATTTCATTTAAGAATCGAATGAACAATTAATCAAAAAATTAATTCTTCCGAATTCATAAAACTAACAAGAAAATTTATTGTTAAAAATTCTAAATTGAAGTGAAATTTATTTGAATGTGAATTTGAATTATTTGGAAGAAGGTTGAATCGTATCCTCATTGAAAAGAGGGAAGGAATTCACATGGACTACTTTCGGTGTTTGCATCAAGTCAGTAATTAAAGTAGTAATCTTCTTCCTCTTGAGCAAACACCGAGTTGTAGTCCATCGTGAATAATTCTTCAAGATAATCGTAAAATTTCGTCATCCTTGTCTCTTCAGTTGTCTCGAGCATGAGATACATGTAGATTAAAGGCACCGTAACCGCTAAAGCGAGAATCACCACAATTAAATGAACGAAGAAATTGGGTTTCGTTCTGGAAAAAGGGACAAAAAGTATGTGAATAGTTCAAAGAATCAAATTGAATAAGAAACTGTTCGGCAAATTTCTCAACATCATCATAAAACTGAAACGTACAGTATTGGCTGTCCGTTCGTTTTAGTTCGGAAGCGTCATTGATAGTTTCTTCTGCACTTTCCAACTTATCCTGATCATACCAATTTAGAGATAACGAAGTTCTTAATATTAATATTAATATCTATTAATTCCTAACATCTAAACAGTCTTCTTCGACCGTACCATAAACTGTCTTTACACTCTTCGAATCACTTGAATGATTACCTGCAAATATGTAAATTGTTTAACAATTTTTTAATCAAATTTTACAAACTATAAATGTCCTCGTCTTTTTTCGCATATTCTCTTAATAGACAATTATTATTGTCATTGATATGTGCACCATCACCAAGTGAGAGGTCGATGATATGTTTCTTGAATATTCCGAAATTTCTGAAATTAATTCCTAATCGATTCTTATTGCGACGGAAACGTTTTCGCATCATTATTCGTAGGTTTATAGTACGTACGTAAGCGAGAATAGCAAATGTAAAAGAGGAAACAATTGATTCGATCTCACAAAATAAAAATTAAAAAATTATTATTGAATTTAGGAAATTTTCGTTTCAATTTATCTTAAATTTATTGAGCGCAAAAATTATTTTATTTTGTTATATACTAATTTCATCGCATCCATATCTAATCGTTTTTCAAATTCGTACATATCTTCTTCTAACACTGCCACTTTTTGATATAATTCTAATAAGACAATTAAACAATTGAGAGAGTCAAAATTGAGAACCGACTGTTTTCAGTACAATTGATTCAAGTGTAGTTTTCGCCGTATTCGATAAGGTGACGGTATCCTCATGCCATTGTTTATAATTCCCACAATAACAGTCCAGTTTGTTTGATATACTTCGGTATTTCCTCGCTACAGACTACAAAATACAAACATTTATGAAACTCGTTAGTGTCATAAAATGAATGAGTAAAAAACTTTGCCCGTCTCAACTGATGACTCGTTTTCACTCTGTAACATTTTCAGTTTTTTTTCTTTTTATGAAAAGAAGAAAGCATTCTGCGGTGACAGAATACCAAGTTTTATTAGCGGATAAACTTAACTTACCTTTCTCATCGACGTAGATGGATGTGAATTTTTCGAAGTCATAAATGTTGAAATTGTTTGGTAAACTATTTTTATTGGGGTAAGAAGTCGAGTGAAACACTTTTTTTTAACGCTAACCATTTTTCGTTTAATTCTGATTGTTGGAGTATTGTCGATGTTAGAGTAATATCATCAACATGACGATTAACAAACGATGTAATCTGTTTCGATAATGATGACATTTGTGACGATCCAGGTATTTTCTTCCCGAGAGTTCAAAGTTCAAGAAGTTATTTGGTGGCGGAACAAAGCAAATATGAGCATGGTCGATAATAGAGTGAAGAGAAAGTAGAGATAGAATGAAAGTGATTGTTAAATGTTAAGCTGAATCGATAAAGATAAAAATAAAATATCCTTCCTTCTCTCACAGGGAAGAAGAAAATTTATGGGAGAATAATAAATAAATGTTTGTAATAAACAAAAAATAATAATGGAATGATTTTAATGATCATCGTCCCTAACAGGTCTAAGGAGAAGCATATTTTCCTTCTACAACAATCCAATTGATAATGGGCGTCGACCTTGGCAATTTCTAAATATTTTAATTAAACGAAAACGGATGAAATATTTTCATAAATTTCGCTCATCGAAATTGCCCGAATTCCATCCAACGTTTCCTTTCTTGAGAATTACTTCTCAAAAATCGTTTTTGATTTCTTTCATCTCACCATCATCAAATGAAGAAAATTAAAAAGATTCTATTTGTCTCTCTATCTATCTGTCTGTCTGTGTGTTTGTTTGTTTGTTTGTTTGTTTGTTTGTGTGTCTGAACGTGAGGAGACGATGAATAAATAAGTGGAAAAATTCAGAAAAAAAAATCAATTTTATGAATAGTTGAAGAGATTTGAGATTTTCTTTATATATTTGAATTTATTCGAATCCTGATTTGAATTAATGAAAATAACTAAATGTTTTTTATTATTATTTAGCCCCTCCACATTCATATGAAATTTATTTATTTTTTGATAAAAAGATATTTTTCATTCAAAATCTCCAAATTTTTTTCTCCTCGGAATTCTTTTCTGTTTCATTTCTTTCATAAATTTGGTCGTTTAAATTTTTTATTTTTTTCGAAATTATTTATTTTGTGAAAATGTGATAGAATTTTATGAGTTTTTGAAGAAAATCGAAGAAAAATAAAAAAAATTGGAAGTTTGATGATGAATTGAAGTTAAAAAGTAATGTTTGGAAAATGAGAGAATGATAAAATTGACATCATCCGAATCAGAAAGAAATCAAAGAAGACGAAGAATATTTTATGTGCCAGAAGAGAAGAAGAAATTGAACGTGAAAGAAGAGAAGAAGAAAAAGAAGAATGGAAAGAATTTGTTGAAGGATAAGAAGAATTCGAGAAAGTCCATTGAAATGGTGACAAAAAGTGAAGAGGTGGGGAAATTGGATCAACATCTAAATTATGTTCTCTATCGAATATTGGCGTTGCAAGATCTGCAGAAGATGTCTGATGATAAGATGTTGAGTATTGTGGAGACGTTGAAGAGTTCAATCGAGAATATCGGTGTTTTCTTTTCCAGTTCTATTCTTAATTGTCTGGAAGAATTTAAGGTGAGATATGGAAAAGAGAATAAATCGAATTCGAATAATCTGAATGATATTATTCGATCGGTTGATTTGCAATTAGCAAAAGATACGAATCTAATGCAAATGGATCTAACAAAAATTATTGTAATGTATACAAATCGATTAGAAGATAAGAATAAGAGAAGTCATTCGATTCGGTCATCTGATGCGCCAGTTCGAAAGAAGAAAAGAAGACGAGCTCGAACCAGACAAGAACAACAATTGAAACATGAAAAACAACAACGACTAATTCAACTACATCGACATCAACAACAACAACAGCGAGAATTGGAGAATTTAACCACGTCCACCACAACATCCACAATACCCATCACAACAACTATCACAACAGTCGTTCCGATGGATTCACAAAATATCACAGTCGATGTAACGACATCAATGATTCATCGACATAGTATGTTCAAATATCGAGAAGAAGTTTTATGTCGGAATGATCGTCATCATTATTCTTCTGTTACTTCAACATCATCAACGGCATCATCAGCATCATCTGATGGTGGTGGTGGTGTAGAATTGAGAAAGAAGCATAAACGATCACAACGAGATATGACGAGGAAGAAGAAGAAGGATCAGATCAAATCGACAAATACCTCATTCAAACCAAAACATTCATTTGTTGTTTTACATAAATCACCAACAGGAATACCAGCCACCATCGCATCACCATCAATATCATCTGATACATCATCGATTTCTATGAAGAATACAATGATAATTAAAGCAAATACCAATATTAACAATACAATCATACCATCAAATAACATAAAGACTATCACACCCAACACCACCATATCATCGTCAATTCCATTAGCCAACACTCCCAAATCACCAACATCAAATGAGAAAGTGGAATATAAAACATTTCGAATATCGGATCGTTACGCGATGCATGAGAATAATCCGTCGAAAGTGGAATCATCTCATCTCAACAATTCCAATCAACTTCCAGAACAATATATTCATCTTATTTGTAACAGAAATACCAATAACGATTTGAATTCGAATGATAATTTCCCATCAAATTTACACTCGGACATGTATCCCAAACAATTGACATATCACCAACAATTGGTAACGAGAACAAAAATGAGACAATCGAGATCGAAAAGAAATGCCAAATCAAAAATTTATCCAACTCCCGATCATTTAATGGGGGATAGTAGTAATGAAAGTGGCGATATATTGAATGATGGTGGTTGTGGTGTGAGGACGATGGATCTCCATAATGTAACGAATGTGAATGAGATTGAAGAGAATTTGAATCGATATGTGAATTCGAGTAGATCTCCATCTAATCATCTGATGGAGATTCATACGAGTAATGACGAACATAATCCGAATGGAGAAATGGAGAAAAAGAAGAAAAATAATTCCTCGTTAAACAAAGAGATGTCGAGAACATCTTATTCAGAATATCAATCGAAAATTGATGAGAATTCAAAGAACAAACAACAAGAACAATATGCCGATTATTCTGAAGTTATGAGGAATTCGGAAGAGATGGATCAGGGTTATTGTGCTGGTGCCAACGAGATGAAACAAAATCAAATGAAATATATTACAAATCCTCATCTCATCATCATCTCCTCCGCACAAGACATGAACAATCGATATATGAATCAAATGTCATCATTAGATAGTCGATCGTCTCATCTTCAAAATTACACGAATTTAAATGGAGATACCAATCTACGATCTGATATTGATGGTATGATTTCGAATGAATTGCAAATGAATCATCTCTTAAATCATAACCAGATCATCAAGTCAACGAATGGAGAGAATTTAATGTCAGATAATCAAATGGATGTTCTAGAGAAAACGATGATCCATCGGGACATTCATCGCAATTATTCTTATATTCAGAAGAAGTCGAATAATTATCAGATTATCATGAGGAAATCTGATAATAAAATACCGACTGATGAACAGATTCTTATTGATAGAGCAGAAGATTTCGCATTAAGAAAATATCTTCCTGTCTCAGCCACTATGCAGTCAGTGTTGGTCAATTATTCACCCAACAACAACAACAACAACAATAATAATAATAATAATAATTCAAACATCTCAACACCACAAGAACAACAACAACATCATGTGCATAATAATACCCGTCAATTATCCAGTCATCAATTGATGAATAATCATACCGATTATGATATGATAAATTCGAATACGTTCCATAATTCATCAACAATATTACCAGTTGGTAATTATCCGGTTCAATCAATTTATTCTTTCGACAACAATTCCACTCAATACATTTCACAATCATCAACTCCATTATTTGATCATCGAAACAATAACAACAATTTGAATTCTCGATTAATAATTGGAAATGAATTGATGTATAATAATATGATTCCAACAACCACAACAACAACAACAACCACATCTGCTTCATTGTCTTCCTCATCATCGATACCTTCTACATCACTAATTCAAACGAGACCGATTAATCCTTCGTCCTCTTTATCATCTGTCACATCCGTTTCATCATCTTCCTCATCATTATTATTCGTATCCTCATATCATGCCAAACCAACATCGTTCATTACTCTTCGTCAAAATTGTGAGAGAAGTGATCTGTCGTCATCGTCAAAGAATCTTCACCAAAATCCATCTTCCTATCAACAGCCCAATTCAAATGAATTCTTCTTTCTCACATCGGAAGATCGAGAAACATCATCATCATCCAACGGTTGTCGTCTTCAACAACATCCGAAACATATGAGTATTCCATCTTCTAGTTTCCATTTCTATTCACCATCATCAACATTCCATTAATTATGAAATATTAAACAAAAATTGTTTTTCTCTTTTAAAGAAATGTCCAATACGAACAATAATTATTTAGCGAATGAATGCGAATATTTCGATACAGTTTCTACAAGTCGGAAACCGATCAAAAGTGGAAAAAAGAAAATTAACAATAATAATAACAACAACACAAATAGCAATAAGAAGAAGAATGATGATTTCAATGATTCCACAATATCAAAGTTCCTAATTTTCTTTTTTTTTCTTCATAAAATAGTAATTTTATTTTCTTTCTCATTCCCCCATACATTCTAGTTATCATAAGATATCATTCAATTGGGAAAATATTTTAGATAAAGATCTATATTCCAAATTGAATACTGGGCATGATATTGGCGATTTAGAAATCAGGAAATTAATGAAATATGTCACTGATTATTTCGTCCGCAATGGCTTATTGTTTCTTCCTTTTTTATTTTTCTTTTCTAATTCTCCATTAAGTTATCCGAAATTGAAAGAGAATAACGAGAAAGTGGATTTGTATACAGATGCCGTTTATAGTCTGGTCCAACATTGGCCCTCCCTACAAAAACGACGAGTAATAATCTATTTGTTCCATCTTTCTTATCATTTCTCTTCCATTCAGGCTTCAATTCGACAAGGATTAGTTTCTCGAATGTTGAATCGACGAAGGAATCAAGATATCAAGACGCCACATCGTCAAAAAATGTTGAATAAATTTTCACGACGAATTCAAACGAACCAATCAGATAGTCAATCTATCAACAATAAGTTGGCAGAGCAAACGGGTGAAATGCAACAATGCACATCGTCCATCGTTTCCTCTTCATCGACTAAAGAGGAATTGGTTCTTCTATCTCTTCTATCCTTTTCATTATTATTCTTCATTATGTTAGAATAGATGTTAAAGGAAGGCGAAATGACAGAATGTTCGACAATTGATTCAAGTTTGATAGACGAACGAAATGCATCAATAACTTCTTCGCGTCATAACAATCAGTCATCTCAAAGAATGAAATCTCAACATTTTTCCAATTACTCTCAACAACAACCATCACCTTCCCCATCTTTATATTCTACTAATCAATTCGAATCGTTCCGATCTCAACAATCTCATTCCTCCTCCACTCGAATACCTCCGGATGCGAAGGATAAACAACAACAACAACTCATGTCAACTACACAACCAGTTCCATATGATCGATGGGAAGAAAGAAGTTTAATGAATGGGCTTCTACAACCAAGGACGACGGAAAGCACATTAAATAATCGTCGAAAACGTACATTGACTGAAATCAAATATTCGAATGAGAAACGACACAAATTTATATTTGAACGATAAATTCTTTTTATTTCTATTGTCTTATTTGATGTCTTCTTTCTCCATTTCTTGGTCATACATCGAATTCCTCTCTTCTCTTATATTTCATCAACAATGTCTTATTTTTTATTTCTATCATATCCTCTTTCTTTCTCCCCCACCATCACCTTCCGATAACAACTTTATCACTTCTGGGTCAATCAATCACATCACTTCATTTATTCGAACATTTTTTAAAATTTTCTCTCTAAATTCTATAACATTTATTTTATCTTACAAAATAAATAAAAACTGAAACAATAATAAATAACAATCACTAATAAGTTAATTTTAGATATTTGATATTTTAGAGAAATGTTCTACTTTCCATACTCAATCTGTTCGTGATAAGACAAATGTTTTTTCCTTTTGAAAATATTCAAATTAAAACTTCAGGAATTATTCATTTGTTTGAGAAATGAAATGAGATTAGATGAAGGAATGATTATATGGAACATAGTGTCAGATGTCATTAAGAAAAGAAGACCATTTAAGAACTTAACTTATCCACCTAATTTAGAGGAAACAAATGGAGAATTAAACCAATTTCAAATCCAAAAGACTAACTAAATATTTGTACTTCGCACTCAATAAATTGTATTGTTTTGTTACCACATCCGATTCATTCTAGAAAATATAATTCATGGAAATTTAAGATTTTGTCGGAAACTTTCAATTCTTCTTCCATTTTCAATAACGCTCTCAATTCCTTATTATTCGCTTCATACTTCTCCAAAACTTTGTCATTCAACAGAGAAACGTTTGCACTCAACTCTTCCAACATATTCAATTTGTTTATCGATTCGCTAATATTCTTCTCTTCTGAAGAGAAATTTCAAAAGAAATTGAAATGAAGGAATAACTTTGAATTATCACATTCACATCCTTCCCTGTCATTTCGTTGTTTGTTGGATAAAGAAGAAGTTCTTTATAAATCTTATCATCTGAAAAAGAAGGAGATTAGGAAATGTTGGGAAACAGAACAAAACATTTCTCAGGAGTTGCAAGTATATGGAATTTTGGATATTTTGATCGGAATACACTGTCCGCTTCAATCAAACTTTCCGTCACCTATAATATGTCACAAGAATTTTAGAGATTTCAATAAAACTACAAACATTTGCATAATATTGCGGATCTTTGCCTACAACACCCTCCAGTGAACTTATCTGCTTTTCCAAATCGCTGATACTCTTCATTCTCTTTTAGACACTTTCAAATAAAATTCTATTAACAAAAAAGCTAACTGTTTAAAATGGAAACATCTTTAATAGTTTTTCTATTCTTATTTAATATGAACAAATTAATGTATACATGTCATTATAATTCAATCTTATTTCAGTAATTTCATTAGATATATTTTTGATATTTGCTCGAGATTAAGCTTTAAAGAAATTTAAAGAACTATTTAATCTGCATAAAAATTTTAGGCTTTCGATTATCATTTTGTGAGAATGTAGTGCTGCGCTTAATGACCCTAATATTTTATCCTTTACTCTACGTTCAATGGGCTATCAATCATCTTTTAACCTATATATATAATGGCTATATCACGTTACCAACCACAACTGTGACTCATCGATCACCATCTGTCGAACCGATAAGATAACGACAATATCAAACTATCATTTATAATATCGATAAGTCTAAACGTAATATCAACTCCTCGCACATAATCACTACTTATCAATACATACTCCCTAAACTTTACCCACACATTCTTACCACCTAACCACAACTATTCACAAGCTACGTTCG
>JALJEE010000499.1:0-53388 GCA_023231475.1 Seison nebaliae | reverse complement strand
ATTTCTCTTGTTAAACATGAATATTTATTATGGAACATTGCAGCATTCTGTTCTCCTTGATACCATAATACTCCAGTTATGGATAAATTGAGAAATGGATGAATCATTCCATTCCATAGAACTTTTGGTTCATATATTTCTATATTATTTCTCTCATTTCGAATAATTCCTTTAGGGAACTCATTTTGAGAAATGTCACATTTATCCAAAACATCATCATCCACCCAACATTGGATTGCTGAGCCACCATAACATGAATTAATCAATCCTATTGGAACTCTCTCTTTGTCGAATAAACGACGACCGAACATCCAACAAACTGCAGAAAAACTAGCTACATTATCAACAGTCGGTCTAGTCCAATTCATTGTAATAATCGGTTCATTTTGTTCTGTCGCCATATCTTTCCTCAAAACTGCCAATAATCGAACTTGTGGATATTCGACAGCTAACGCTTGCTCTTCTTTATATCGGAATACTTGTGATAACATCAACTGCATATTACTTTGACCTGAACAAATCCAAATATCGCCACATAACAATCCACCAATTTGAATATGAATATCATCATTTGAATTCGAAGTAATTTTCTCAGTTCCATTTAGTGAATAAGTCTTTCCTAATTCACATTCTTCTATGATAATCTTCCATTTACAATCCACTTCACTCTGACTAATAATAGCTTCATATTTTTTCTCATTTGATTCAAATTGAATGGAGTGAACTTCCTTGTCACAATATCCCCAAATAGTATTCCGTTTTCCTCTTTGAATTATCCCTCCGTCGCTGTAGTAATTGGCGAAGCGGAATGATGATGCTCCAATTATCTCGTGACAAAGAAGACTTATCACGACCAATAACAAAATGAACTTCATATGGCTCTCCCTTTTCCAAGTTAAATCATCAATAACTAAATATATAATTCACTTTCTATTTTTCTTCTTTTTCTCTCTCTCTCTTCTTTTCTTGTGTTATATGATAAAGAAACGTTAGACAATTTATTAGATTTTATTCAAATATATATACTTTTTTTTATTCGATTATATTCTTATTCGTCGTATCCATAGAGATGAGGCGAAGTTCTAATTAAATATTTATTATTTCTATACAATTATTCGAACTTGTTTATTACTTCATGTGATATGCTTAAATAATTTGTGATAATAAATTGTATTTAAATTTTGAACTTTCCACAATGCAAATAAATGGCACAGAAATTAAGGTGGGAATTAGAGGGATAGTGAGATTGAATTTAATAACATAAATCAATTGGTCAACAACATACCATGTGACGATTAATTGATTTTTTTTTTATAGAATTTAAATATGAAGTGTTTGAAGTTTGATCTCATTCTGTAAATATTATGATAAACAAATCAAATTATGTGAGATATTGGATCATATGAGAAATGTGATGATATTGTATATGTTCAATTTCACGGAAATATTGAATTAATAATTTCCCACAATTAAGATCAATTTAAAAGTTTTAATAATGAAAATTATAAAAATGGAATTAGAATAAACTTCCCATTTTATTTTAAATAAAAATTTGATGCTTTTTGTTTATTTATTTTTCTATTATTTGTAAGTTGTTATGAGAGTGGAAATTGTGAAATGTGTCATGAGTTCTGTTCTATCCGAAATGTGAGAGACTTTTCGAGAAGAAAATATTTAAAAGATGTTAGGATTAGGGCCCGATATGATTAATAAATATGTTGCAATATCACAAAAAAATATTTGAAATTTTTTCAATTCTCCTTTTTGGGAAGGGAGAACAACGAAGGGAAAGGGAAAAGAGGAAAATGTTTAACATTCGCCTCGAAGGAATTTGGGGAAATAGAGGTAAATTTACACATTGTGTAATTACACGTAGAATATGGAGTGGTGTTCTACATTGACAGTGATGTAGATAGGAGAGGTGTTTGTATGAGGAATTGAAAAAAATTGAATATAGACGAGAATTGATGTAGAAAATTGGAACGCTTAAAATTTAAAGAGGAAAGTTGAGAGAATAATTGAGAAAATCAATTGAAGAATTTCCATTCACATGTTCTATGAATTGGTGAGACATGTGCTGCATGTAGCTTATTATATTAAGATTGTGAAAAAAGAAGAAAACGCTTTTAAATCATTTTACAAGAGTTATGCCGTCGGTTGATGTGAATGAAAAAAAAATGTCCCACTCCCCATCCAACAATGAGATAACTAGTGTTGCTGATAACGAGAGGAAGGAAGAGACGTTTGTGTGGCAGAAGGTGAGGAATCAATACGAACCTCTCCTTACCACTGCCACCAAATATCAAACGATATTGAAGCAAAAGGAGAAGAATTTGTCGAGGAAGATTGTTAGAATTTATTTGAAAGAGAATTATCTCAAATATTTTCCCTATTTTTCTTTATTTTTAGACTCGAATCGACAAATTGATTGAAGAGAAGAAAAGTGGAAAGAAATTGAATGATGATCAACAAGTTAAAATTAATTTTAATTAATTTTAAATGATAATTAAAATTAATTTTTCTTATTGAAGAAATCGATCGATGGATTGAACGATTTGCAATTGAAACGTCAATTCGCTGTACAGATTATTGAGGAAGGCGAATCGATTTATAAGGAATTAGAGAAACAATTCAAATTGTGCAATAAGAATGTGAAACAATGGCATCGGAAGCGAGACATCCAAAGGAATGTGGAATATGTTCGATTGATTCGATTGGCGTTAGCGACGAAAACGGATGTTCGATTCGAAGCAGGTGAATATCGGAAATATATTCAAAATTTGAATCATTTCGTCAGTCTGATGGATGAAGCGAGAACGAATGAAGAATTATGGAATGTGGCTGATATTCAAAATAATTTGATGGATGCATATGATTTCCAAGTAGCGAAAAGTTTCCCTAATGAAATGACTTATAAAGATTTCAAGAAAGGTGTTGAACAAATGTTGGAAATATTCGATACGATTCCCAATAATATGATGTTAAGTCATCCACCCAATATTAATGTTGTTAATGAACAACCATGTCTCGTTAACGATATGCCACAACAACCAGTTCACGAACATCAAATAGATCAAATGACAAATAATAATGTTCCGTTAATGAATCATCATCATCAACAACCACAACAACAACAACAACCACAACAACAACAACCGGTACATCAGATGGAGAATATGAACGAGAATCAGATGCCTCAAATGAATAATTTTAATTATGTTCCACAATTCGACGCTTGTCAAGTTCCTCAACATGTTCTACCAGAAACGAAAGTCGTTGATGATAATGATTGGGTCACATTAGAAAATCCAGATAATACGGAATTAGTTGAAAAGATGCAACAACCAAATGACTTGCAAAGAGTTAATGAAAGTAATTTCGATATGAATAACGAGAACATTATTCCAACCAATTCACATATTGTCGATATGGGTGATCAAATTAATCCGAATAATTTCGAACAAATAGTCGACCCAACTCTCCAAACTGGTTCATTTATTTATTCATTATTATTATTTTAATTTATTTCATATTTATTTCTTTGGTTTCAGGTGGTGAAATGAATCATCAAAATAAACCATATCGTCATCGAAATGAACCGTTTAGAGGAGGACGAAATAAAGGACCATATCGTGGAAATAATAATAACACCGGTAATTTTAATAAACGTTCTAATGGTAATTTTAATGAGAATCGTGGACGAGGTGGTGGTCGTGGTGGTCCCAAAATGAATCGTCCTTATGGTGAACGACGTCATTTCAATGCGAATAATAATGGTCAAATGTCAGGTGGAATGAATGGTCATGGAAGTGGTGGTGCTGGTGGTGGTGGTCAATCGAGACCTTATAATAATCGTCCACGTCAACCATATCATAAACGAGAAGGAGGACAAAATCCGAAACAATTTACAAACAGCAATAATAACAATAACAACAATAATAATTATCATCAAGCAACAGCGTTTCATCCAGAAGAAGCCGTTGAGTGAATGAATTGCTTCCATTAAAAAATCGACACCTCTAAAAAAAAATTCACAAATTAAAAATTTTGTTCCAATCCAATATTTTCCTCCACGCCCACATATATTCACTTTTCCTATCAAATATATATTGTTGGTGGGAGAGAATATTTAAGTAATTTTTTTTTGATTGATATAATCCCTATATATAATATCATCTTCATAATTTTTTTTTCTCTTTACAATTTTCAAAATTTTCATTTTATGAAAATTTTCTTGTCTGAAAATTTCAACGTGGAACTCCGCGTCCAATCGATCGTCTCCATATTCAATTTGGTTTTATTTCGATGAGTTTTCCTTTTCTTTTCCAACAATAACAATTCGTTTACATCGAGCGGCTCTCTTGGAAAATATATTTTTCGTACGTTTCCTTCTATTTCTATTTACTTCCGATTTTAAAACGATCATCAACATCGTCATGTTATTGTTATCTAATTTTTATTACATTAAATCGATTTGTCAAATATTCCGTTTTTCGACGAGATATTTCATTCTGACAATTTAATGATCGTTATTAAACATTTTCAATAATGTTCAAATAAAATATCATATCATTTATGAGGAAGAGAAATGGATATGAAATCGAAGAGTAGAAGATCATTTCGTAATAATTCGTTAAGAAAAGAATATTGAAATAAATATTTATATTTTTTAATTATTATTTATTAATTAAATAATTAAATATAAGAAAACTTTAGAAATAGCGTATGTTGTGTGTGTGTGTGTGTGTGTGTGTGAACAAGAATAATTGAAAAGAATAGAATGAAATTGAATGTATGAAATGATGTATGAAGGGAATTATTAATATGTGGAAGAAGAATTGGATGGAGAATTCTTTTATGAATTTGATGACCATGAAATGATGAGACATCAAAATAAGAAGAATTAAAAGTTCGAAATATTTTCTTTTTTTTTTGATCATTTTATGTAATAGCGTTGAATGATGGATACGTGCAAATAAATTAGAAGAATAAGAAAACGTTTATGGATAAAAAAAATTGTTGTTTCTTCGAAACATTATTAGTAATTTCCGTCGTTCAAACAGTCGGATTAACATTATCTTTTCTCGATGTCGCTTTCCTTTGAATTGTGTTTCTTGTACAACAAGCATCATTATCACATTTCCCGTCTTTACATTGAAGTAGACATTCGGTTGATGGAATATTTCCATCTACTTGTCCGTTATTGATAGCAGTAGCTACACGAGAACCAACGGGACATTGAGACGAATGTAAATCATTTCCATTCACTCCCTTCGTATTGATTTGACAACAATATTTAGTGAATTCGGGTTGAATGGTCGTCGAATGGATTCCATGTTTATGAAAGAAGTTTTTGATATTATTTGCGATGGACATATATTGTTCGATATCCGCACAACGAATATGAGCGGATGCAATGATTTTTGAACCGGACAATTGCCACACATGAAATTCATGAATAGCTGTTATATCAGGAATTTTCTCTAATAATTTCTTCTGTAACAATTCCACATTCAAATGAGTGGGAACTGTTTGTAAGAGAATGAGAGAACTCTCTTTCAAAATCGGTAATGTGGAGAGGACAATAATGAAAACGAGACAAAATGATAAGATAGGATCAATATATAATCGCCATTTCTGATCTTCTGGTGTATACATGTAAATGAGACCAGAAATGAGAACGATAACTGAACCGATCGCATCAGCCAAAACGTGAAGGAAGACAGCTCTCATATTTAATTGTTGTGCACTCTTTACTGTATCTTTTGTTTTCTTCTTTTTCTCTTCTTCTTCTTTTTTCATCTTCTTTTTATTATTCACAGCAATTGTTAATAATTTCTTTTCATTATTATTATGATCATCTTCATCATTATTATTCGCTTTTCGTTGTTCACCATCTTCCTCCACCAACGACATATTTACCACATTCTCCTCTCGTTGAATACGAACAAGATTCGCCATTTCTCCTTCCATCACCGTTTCGTGTAAACAACGAATATCATACGTCGGTCTCGTTATTTCCACATCACTCTCATTTAATAATGATCGACTATCATGTTCATCCGAATGACTATGACCATGTGCATGTCCATGTGAATGACCGTGACCAGCAAATAGAACTAATCCAATTAAATTCACTGCTAATCCACACGCTCCAACGATCAACATGACGATAATATTCGACATCTTTTCTGGAGTGATGAGTCGTTTCAATGCTTCCAATGCAATGGAGAGAGATAATGCCAACAAGAATACGGCATTCACCATCGCTCCCAATATTTCAGCTCTCACCCATCCGAACGTGTTATTGGGACTTTTCCGTTTGACCATACGAACGGAAACTAATGCAATTATTAAGGCAACAACATCACTCATCATATGGAATGAATCAGCAATTAAACTAATCGCATTACTAATATAACCACAGACAACTTCCACTAAAAAGAAAGTGAACGTCAATCCGAGCATGACAGATAATCGAGCAGTTTTCCCACATTTCCACGACTTCATTCCTAATACAATTTACCTATTAATTCCCTTTCAACTGATTTTCTTTCGTTCAAACTTCGTACAACAATTTATCCAACTGTTAGAATGTAGTAGAAGAGTGATTAGTTAAAATTATATAAGTGAAAGTTTCTTTTACAATCAGTTTCATTGGAGAATTGAGAGAATATTATTAAGAAGTGAATGAATAATTCCCATATCTATTTGAAAGAGAAAGAAAAGAACATTAAACAATTTATTTCCATTAACTACTTCTTTATACAATCATCTCATTCACCACAAATCAAATATATATAAAGAGACGAAATGTTTGAAAATGACTTAAAACTTTCAACTAGACTTCTAATTAAAACAAAGTTATAGTTGACGTTATTATGACACCATTTCTCCAAATGGATTAATGAGGAGTGATGGATTATTCTAATGAATATGTCATAACACGCTAAAAGATTTTTGATAAAGATCTTTTATTTTTAAAGTTTTTCAATTGTCCTCTTTTCTTTTGGAAAAATGAGATTAATCTACAATCAGGTTAAATCATTCACAATTCTCCATTGAAAAATTATTCGTTCGCAATCGAATGAATCACAAGACTGCTAATGAACAATCATAGATATACCAATTGAATAATCAAATGATCAAAAAGAGAAAATTTTTACGTATAAATCGACATCCACCTCACAATTACATTATCAAACAATTATTTGTTGTGGGGAAAAAATAATCGGGAAATTATTTCCATTATTTATTCTTCATCTTTCGTCCTCATTCTCATTCGACTACTTCTCATTTCTATTTCACCTCAACGTTTACTTTATTGAAATTTTCGGCTTAATCAAATCGAAGAAATGATATTGGAAACTGATAAATTTTTAAATGAAACATTTCTTTATTGATGTGGTGGTTTAGGAGGTCATGGGGAGGTTAAACGGAATTCTACATTCTTTTCTTCAATAAATTCTCAAAAATTTCTTTCTTGGCATCTTCTGATACTTTTTCCCTGTCTCATTCGATCGAATTGACATCGAACTGAATCAAATCAAATTTCTTCTTTTATCTAATGTAAAAAAGATGGACATGTATATTTTAAAGTTTATGAGACAACTATTGAAACTGTTGTAGATTTACAGCTACAACTTCTCATAAAATAATTTAAAAAATATTATTTTTCTTATGTTAAATTATTCGTTCTATCTCATTAAATTATTCAAATTCTATCAAATTAATTATCGAATTGTGAATTGAGGAAAGAAATTAATCTATTCTCATTCTATTCCATCACTCAATTGACATAGAGAATTTATGAGATAAATTGAAGTAAATACTTTTTCTATTGATGACGATTTATATATCAAAATAAAATTGCTAAATTTCCATATTATTCATCATCTAATTGATTGAGATGATCTAATTTCCTATAATAATATATTCTAAAAAATTATTTCCAAATGGTAAAATTAGTGGAAATAAATGTTGGAGGAAGGAGAACATGAAAATTGAAAATTTTAAATTTAAATTGAGGTTCATGTGAAAATTTGTATTAATTTCATTAGAAGAAAGCAGAAAAATAAATATTTTTCGAAAAAGGTACAGGAGGTGAAACTTCCATTGGTGCACATGAGTCAAATTTCGTGGAGAAATTATTGAGATTTGCTCACCAGAAATGATATCTGAATCGACGTCGCCGAATAGCGTAGTATGGTTGAAATCTTATTGGGAGACTGTTGGTAGATATGTTAGTGAGAGGAATATTCGTTTGATTTATGGGAAGGATGGTCAACTTCTCCTTCCCAAATCCAAATATTTAAACGGTGAATATGAAAAAGATGATGAAGATGATGGAAATGAGAAGGTATCGATTCCAGTTCCACTCAAAGTTAAAAAGTTGAAACCATTATTCCTCATCGAAAATTGTTTAGTTGATCGATGTTGTACGATATTGGCGAGTAAGTTCACTCTGAAACAATTGATGGATATATGGCCGACATTACCTGATTTTTTACAATTAAGAATTTTAATTTATTCATTTCCTTCCGATATGTCATTCATTTTCCGCAAAGTGGAACGAACACTTTATACGCATATTCTCAATCGTACATTCTCTCCCGATTACCTCGAGAAATTAATGAATAGTGGTAGTGTGAAAGATATTTATCAAATCGGTACGACGATTTATGCGATGGTGGCGAATGGAGGATTATATCAAGAAGATCATAAATTACCCGTACCAGTTTTTATTAAATTTTCAAAGAAACGAATAACTTCATTCAATTGTGGATTGTGTTCATCACAGAATGAAGAAATGAACAATTCATTATCAGCACCATCATCATCGATCTATCCCAATGTCAATAAACATAAGAGACCGTTGGGAAAAGAAGGAGAGATTGAAGGAGTTTTAGGTATTCAATCACAATCCGATATGATTTCAGAAATATCACGAGATTATTGTTGTCTTCATGTGATGCAAGTGTTCTGGAAAAGATTATTTTATCCACATCAAATCGAATATCGTTTACCGTTATCGATGGTTTTCGAAGATTTGTCACACGAACATTTAAGAAGAGTGGCATTGAATTTATTGAAGAAAGTTGAATTGAAAGAAGTTTATGATGTTATGAAAATGATTGACGTGATAGAAAAACCGAAAGAAGAAGTGAAACTTTTCAATTATGTTGATGTGGAATGGATAAAAGAGAAAGAACGTTTAATTAGTGCTGATATATTGAGTCGTTGTTATTGTTTATTGAAAACGGCAATGAAAATGAAAGGAATGAAAGATGATGATTTATTAATAATGAATCCATTCGTTCGAATGATGAAGGAAGCGAATTCGATGGGACATATCGTTTTCCTCGATCATTTCAAAGACGAATATCAATCGATGATCGATTTTTTTGATCAAAAAACTTATTTCATTCGAAAAGCGTTCGATGCAAAAATTAATGAATTGACATATCAACGACCAATTCCACCTCAAATTTTCAGTTTCTTTCAAGTCATCAATTTTGAAATAATTAAAAAGATTCATTATGATTATCGTTCTCTTTATTATTTCACATTAATTCTCATCAATCTTCCAAATGTCGTTTCCGATTGGCATTCCTCCTACACTTACAAATGTGATAAACCGATTAATGAGACAATATTAACTCATCGAATTCAATTGGTATGGAATTTATTCGAGGAGTTGGAGGAATTATGGTTAAAAGTCTATCATTCTCCATTCATTCACGAACAATTGAGAACATTTAATGAACCAGAATTTCCACTTTCCATTCATTATGATAAAACACATTCGATGATGTTCAATGTTGTGTTAGATGTTTTGACGGAATTGGATCGTCAAATTGTTTCGTTTAAATTGAATTTAATTAATAATCATAATTATTTCTTCGGATTTCATCATGTACGACTTCTCTTACGATTACCACAAGAATATATTTATTCATCTAATCATCCCATCATCAAGAGATTATATAATCGATTTGGTGGATTGATCGGTTTGGAGAATGAAAATATTCGAGAATGGCGATCGATCAATAATATTTTTCAGAAAGATTCCGTAGCAATCAAAACGAATTATCGAGTTACTTTAAATTCACGTGGAAAAATTCCGATATATATGGAAAAACTTTATGAGAATTGTCGAAGAGGAATAATTAATTATATCGATCAAATCGATAATGAATTGAGTGGAAGGAATGAAGACATTTTACCACTTCTAATGAGTAACATCAAATCACTCGATGTGAATGGTGATCATTATTTATCTACAATTCTCGCTTTGATTGTTGGAGAATGTTATTTGAAATTTTATGATGATAAATTGAAATTGACGGATAATAAAATGATATTATCTGATGATATTAAATCATTTTATTTGAGAAGAATCAAAAATGATGATCGTTATTATTTTTCAAAAACCAAATCCCATTCATATTATAATCATTTTGATGGAATAATTATAATGAAGGAATTAAAATTATTAGTAACAACAACAATAGTTTTCGATTTAGATAATTTAATGGCAGCTCGTTTATGTTTATTTGGTCTTCTTTATCCACGAATGGGAATGTTTCCACCATTCCTTGAACAATCATGTTGGATGATTCAAACTCAATTAAATGGAATTTTATGTGGAATAATTAAAAAGAATCCACTTGATTATTTAAAAAATTTGAATATTCATCAAATCATTTTGTTAATGTTATCGAAAGGAAATTGGATTTATGAGAATATTTTAAATCATCATCAAATTCGTACAAATAAAATTTCCATAGAAACTATTCCTCCATTGGCATTATGTGAAACGTTATGGTGGGTATATAATTCTTTTCATGGTGTCTATGATAAGAACGGTGTGAATTTCATTAAATTTATTGGGAATGTATTGAAAATGCCAACGATCATGGAAGAATCGAAAGGTCATTTTCTCATTCATATAATTCGAATGAGACAACGAATTATTCTTTCTAATATCATCACTAAAAATGAGAGAATTAGTGAATGTAAATATATTTTATGGTGTCTATTAGATGAAAGATTCCATAAATTTTTTGAATCTCCTGATTACATGACATTGGACATCGATCCATTTTATAATTTTAATCTTCGTAATAATGTAGGTAATCGATTAGCATATTTTTTTACGGAGAATCTCCGTCGTTATTTCCAAGAGGAGATGTGTCAATTTCTTCCAATTATCCATTTTGAATGGAGTGAAGATTTGGGAGAAGATTCGGATGAATTGTCGATGGAATTTCCTCAACATTTCTCTCGAAACGGAATTGAAGTAATCGATAAACATTTGTCTTGTGTTTACGATTCGATCATGATGAAGAAACGGATGGAAAATAATGATAAAGTTTTCCGATCAATTCCTGTACCACCAATGAGATCGTCAACACATTCAGGTAGTGATGATGTTGAGACGACGACACCTGACACATATTTCGCTAAACGTCTCAAATCATCATTATTGATTGAACAACATAAACATCGATTATATCAAAATATTAATATATTGTCATCGGAACCTCAAGAAACTACAACGGAAGCTGAATCGGAAGTTGAATCATTTCGAATAAATGAAAAAAGATCGGCGATTAATCCATCTAATCGATTAGGTGATGATTATAATACATGTGTCAATTGTGCCACTAGTGAACGATTAGAAAATTCGAGTTCTCCATCAAAACAATGTACAAGTTCAAATTATTTGTGTTCGGCTTATCCACAATTAATTGAAGATTCTGATGAGATTAGATTGAAAATTAGACGGATGACAAATGAATATGATTTTTCGTATATTCGATGGAGAACGGAAAATTTCCGATTATATAATTATTTAAAAACAACGAACGAACCAGTACAAATGGAGAATATTTCGTATTATGATCCATTAATGGAAATTTCGAAAGTTCCCTCCGAATTTACAACGACAATTCATAATCATTATTTCCCTATGATAAGTGACATATCAATTGAATCTGATGGACTTTCATTCCTTCACAAAATTGAATCGACAAATATTTATTTGAGAGTAACTGAATTTCCAGTGAAATATATACCGACTTGTCCGATGGAACCTCAACAAATGATAAATACAACAAAAGAAAATTGTATAATGTTGAAGGATGAGGGGAATGATTTCCGATCGATTTGTTCGGAAGAGAAAGAAAATAAATTATTTGAAAAATATTTGAAAAATTATAAAATATTTTTCACTATTTCTCAACGATTAACGGAAAGAATTGAAAAGATGAATGATTCAGATTATCGTCCCAAATACAACATGTTCTATCATCGCCATGGTTATAATATTAATTTCTGGTATTTCGAATGGTTATTATCAGTATCGACGACGTTGTTGGGTTCAATCGGATCATGTTATGAGCCTTATATTGGTTTACATTTCGGTCCCAGTTGGTCCTCATCACAATATTCGCCACATTGTCGTTCAAAAACTGACACATGTATTTCCGTCGTATTCGTTCTCCTTATCACTTTATATGCTATGGGAGTGTATAATGGAATTTATAAAGAGGCTTGGCTCCATCGCGATTTCAATGACTATACTCAATTTCTTGCAAAGATTTTAGAAGTGTTGCCGGATAATTTGATGAAATTCTTTTTCAGATGTTGGCGAAGTATTTTGTCGACAGATGAATTGGGAAGATTATCGGATTTCCTCACTCATTCCGATCGTCCATTGAAGAGATGGATAGTAACATTCGCTTTCGAAGGATTATCACGAGGACATGAATTAACTAATTTTATAACGAAACAATTATTACATCAATGTGTAGAATATGGTGGAGATCGATGTTTAGATGAAGGATGTCGTCTCCTCGTTAATTCGGCAAGGAAATATTATGAATCAATCAAATCCACTCCAATACTTTTTGCAAATATTAGAGATTGTGTTATCGACCGTTCAGTGGACGATCCGGGCGGATTTCATGATACAGAAATTCTTTTTGAAATTGCACGTCTTTGGTGTGACATTTATGTGGAGGCATTGGCAGTTCGTGAACATTCATTAGTGTTGAGAAAGAATGAAATACCAGCTGCTGATTGTTGTCTGTGTAACAGACCATTCTTTCAACCAAATAGTTCTCATGTTCATCAACAATTGCAATTAGTGAAGAAACCAGTGGACGAAACGGAATTATTGAAAGGTGATGATGACAATGCTGATATTAAGAGAAATGTATATCGATCATTTCAAGTATGTTTACTTGCTATTAAATTACTTAGTTATTCTGGCAATTTCTCAAAACATACCGATGGTATTGAATGGACAATTCAATTACTTTTCTTTTTGGGAGATAAAGAATTTGACGAGTTTATCGAAACCGTTTGCACTTCTATCACCGATCCACTCATATTGAAAAATATTTCCTATTCTCTCAATAATCTCACTTATTGTGTCTTACAATTCGGCAACGGATCGTCTTATAGATATGACACATTTCAATTGAAATATGCTCATCATTTCTTGTTGGATGTTCCTGTCATCATCAATAAAATGGTTCATCGAGAACCGAATTATTATTTGAGGAAAAACGATTGGACAAGTCCATTGCGTTTGGCGGGTAAGATTCCCGTTCAAATGACATGGACGAAACGAATGAGAGTTATCAATAACAATCTCATGCGACCAGTAGATAATACAATGAAACCATATTTGAAATGTATCAATTTAATTCCACTCGCAAATTATACGATATCCATGTTCAGTCGTTGTATTAATCTCTTGAATAAATTTAGTATTAATATCAATCATCAAGGAGTCACTTATACATCTCCAATGTCAACTGGAATTATGAACATGATAAATGAAACGATGAACATGTTCGAAAAATTCCATCAATCATATTTATTGAAACAACTTTTCTCCGAACTTAAAAAGAATAATCGAGAAATTTGGGAATTAGTCAGACGTGACATTAATCGACGACCGATGTTCTTACATTTGTAATTCTTTCAAATATTTTCCTTTTATCCATCTTATCTAATGGAATTGTGTGTGGAAACAAATCGAATTAATATAATTTAATAAAATTTTCTCCCGATCAAAAAATCGTTTCTTTTCTACGAAAATTTATTAATTACATTTTTTCTCCAAAATTAATCGAGAAAGTTTTCCCATTCTATTTCCAATCCATTTTCCTACATAAACGAACAATCATATTAACTAACACAAATTAAAGAATTTTTCTATTTTTTTCGATAATTCTAATTATCATATTAATTCAATTTATTCAATTTACTAATAGAGAAATTTGAAAAACAATAAAAAAATTTATCAATCATTTAATTCCTCCTTATTTTTTGGAGAGTCGTTTAAACTTCTCTTAAATTTACTTGAGAATATGGATAAACAGAAGAGATCTCTTATTAATATTTATCCGAAAATTTAATGAACTGGAAATTGTAGTGAATATTTTGCAGCCCACGTCTTTCAATTTAACTATAAATAGATTTGTCGATTCATTGCAAAATAAATCGAGCAGTAAAAAAGAATTTGGTAATATTTGAAGAATTTTCAGTAGTAAAAAATGAATAGTAAATATTGTAGAATAACCGTATTATTTTTGTTCTTAAACTTCTTTATGAACTTATATGCATATCCATCAATGCAAGATATTGGTAATGAAAAACGAGTTTTTTTTTTTAAATATTTTAATTTACTTTAATTTTTTAAATTTTGTTTAAGGGAGAAGTTCGTGAGAAGATGTTGGCAAGAATGCTCTTAGCTCATCTGAGTGGCAATTCCATGTACAACACATTGCCATTGGCACAATTGAAGAAACGTAGTGATGATTCATTGGAAATGCCTGATGATAATTCTTCCATGGTCGTCAAACGGAACTGTTTCAATACGTTGAGAAAGAATGGAGGACATTGGATTTGTTGGTGATGTAATTAATTATTGATGATTAATTAACAGAATTGATGAAAGTTTTCTGAGGAATAATAATAAACGAATAATAATTTATTAAAGTTTTTCAAATTATATTTCGATGAACAAAAGAAAATTTCCTTCTCTTAATTTCCTAAACATAAATAGAAGAATAATTTGTCATTCAAAATTAAATTTATTTAATCATTAAATTTATTGAAGAATTTTAGACATGATAATTGACACTGTTAATGAGTGTACTCTTCTCGAAGATGGTTCGCATGTTTGTATTTCCAGCGTTTAATTTTCTCATATCAATTCGATAATCGACTGTGGCATCGCATTGTAATCGTTCCTTGTCCGGATGTGTTGATGTGACACGATATCGGAAACTTAATGATTTGTCGATACAACCCGTTTGAGCTGAGCCCGTATTTTCTTGTCTTGTTGCCAATTTCATGTTGAAGATGGAATTTGTTGGACAGGAGTAAGCTTCCGATTTCTTCAATTTACCAGTGATGCCATCATACATACATTGGAGATATCCCTCACATGAATCTTTAGTGTGACGATACATAATAATATCTTCTTCGAGTTTAATTTCTCCATCGGCCAATTTGTCTGGGCAGAAATAGTATTTCTGGTCATGATGTTCTTGCATCATTAACTGATCAATTCTCATTTGTCGAATCGTGTCATTGTTTGAGTTGCTCACAATAAATTGCGATTCTCCATCTTCCATATATGGGAGTGGTCGAGCAGCTAAGAATGAAAATGAGTCAAATTTAAAAGAATTAACAAAAAATATTAAACCTTGTCTGAATGCTACAACATTATTGAGACTACTCTCATCGATTGGTACGCACATTCCCTTCTTATCATCGAAAACTGTTGCTCGGTTTGACAATTCGTCATATGGACAAGTTTTTCTCACTAATTTGTCCTCAGTTTGGATGTAGTAAACGTCACCTTCATATGGTGATCCAGTTCGTCGGTTGTACGGGATATGTTTTGGATTCCATGCTAATCACAATAAATTTCTATAATTTCAAATCGTTTCAAAAAAAATTATTTAACTTTGACATTTTGACTCAGTCGTATATCCATGTTGACATGTGCAATCTTTTTTTGGACCATATACATGATGACACATATTCGAATCGTCAATTGTGTTGCAAGTGTGTTGACATTGGTGTCCCCATGATGATGGTGGACAAGCTGAAGGAGAATTAATTAATTTGAATTATTTTAATTTCTAACTAGTTCCACATTGTTGACCGAAAAATCCAGGTTGACAAAGTTTCTTCTCACAACAACCTGTTTTCATATCACAAATACCATCTAAACAATTACATTTACATGTACAATCCGATCCATAATAGCCAGGTGGACATGCCTTTCCTCTGATTGTCAAAGAATATTTGACTTTAACACGAAGTCGATAACAAGGTAATTCACAAAGATCAATTGGTCCTCCAGTTACTTTGAGAGATGATCCGATATTCATATCTTTCTTAATACAAAATGTAATTGATCCACCTAAAATCCATAAAAAAATATAGAGAATTTGAAAATGATAATAATAATAAACCAATAGATTCGAAAAGAATGGCGTGTTTGTCCAATGGAGTTGGATAATAATGACTATTAATAAATGGATTATCAATCTTAGTACATGTGTAAGCCACTTGGTTACCAGCCATGATTTTTCCTCCAACATTCAATTCATATTTCATACTGTATTGTTGCCAATTTCGAATGACAATTTTGAAGTCAGCTAATGGATTATATTCACCTTGAATACAAATGTCTCCTGTTTGTCCGTCGGCAACACAATAAATTCTCGGTGCTTGACATACAGCCGTTTGGAGTCCCCAACAAATGGAAGACCAATCTTTCATTGAATTTGATCCGATAAAGTGTCGAGTTGGTGAATGAACCATTCGTTCATGAGCTTGATTTCCTGAAACAACGACCAATGTTACTCCATGTTCTTCAGCGAATGCTGTCCATTTCTTTGAAGCGAATGCTTCTGATTTTGGTACGATAACGAGAACTTTTGGTGCGGCTAAAATTTAAGCGATTTCCAGCAATTTCAAAAAATGCAAAAATTAAAATTTAACTTGTATCTATTTTCTCGAAATCCATAATTGCTTCTTCCAAATTCATATGAGCCATATCACTTCTCATTTCCATTCTTCGATGGTTCAAACCGTCCAATGTTTGATGAGCTTGTCGAACTTGTTCTTTGTTGTCTTCTCGTTCTTTTCCTAATCCGATGGAGAATGCTCTCTTTAATCCATGTTCCATAACAAACATTTCGATTTTCGCTTCATCTTTATATTTTTAAAAATTTAATTCAATTACGTTGAGAATAAGAAAAGAAACTGTTATCGATGTACATCTTATCGACGAATCCCTTTACCAAATTCGTTTGTCGTCTGTAAGATGATTCTGATTCCCATCCCAAATTATCTAATGCGATTCTGACATGTGGACGATTTGGGCATCCTCGTTCTCGGTTGAATAATTCTTCGTATTGTGGTCGATATGCTGGATGTACAACGGCATTTGGTGTGACTAAATCATCGATTGATCCATGACCCATTGACATGGCTTTAGCTGATGCCCAAATTCCGGAATAGAAAGGTTTATCTAAATCCTCATAATTAATATGAGAATAGCTTCGACAAATTGGATGATTTCCATACGAATTAAATTCATCTTTAGTGATCTAATTTATTGAAGAATTAGAATAATGGAAGAAAATTTTAAATAATTAACTCCCCAAATACCTCCACAGGATTTGCATGGATTCTTCGATAATGTTTGGATCCAAGCCCACAACATCATTTGATATTGATCAACACAAAATTCTCTGAAATTGAAAATGTAATTAAAAACCATATCATGTGAAAATTAACGGATGTAAATTCGATACTTTTTCTAAGACAGCCTCGACGGCAATTGCACCACAAGTTTCAACATTAACAGTCAGATCAACAATGGCATTACACTTGCACGTATATACACAATGAGGTTTAATTTGACACACTTCTTCTAAACATACACTCGCTACAATTATTAAATTATCCGATATAAATCAAAATGTTTTGAGAAAGTTAACGTGAATGACGGCACTGTTGGTTTGATGTAGCAGCCCATTGACAGAAAGAATTTGAACAGTTATATCCAGCTGATGAACTACACATTCCCGGTTCGGGACGTACATTAAAAGAACATGGCACACAGAAGTCTTGATAACAAGAATTACCAAAATTACACTAGAAATCAATTGAAAAAATAAATTGAAGAGATAAAATCAGAAAAATTGAACTTTAATGTTCAAATTGTCTGCGAATTTGTACATAGAGTGTTGTGAACCATGTCGATAGAATTCCTTTCCGACAAATAAGAAGAATGGTGTGACCTTGAGTTTCTCGTTGTTTTCCATCACTTCATAAGAAGGCATAATTTGAGTATCGATAGAGTTTTTTCGGCTTTCACCAGGTAAAAATATTTTTTCTATTTCCACTTCAGGTGACGAGTACACGTGGAATCCACCGTTTGCATCTCGACCTTCTTTGTCATAACATCCGGGAACTTCAGTTCCTGGAGCAATGTACTAAAAATGGAACAATTGAAATGAATATAATTGGAAGAACAGATATTTAATAAACTCTCTTTGAATTGCAGTCGATTCGAGGTGATTTCTCGTCCAATTCCTTGATGAACAATGTGATTTGTTTAATTTCAACTTTGTACTGAAAAGATAACGTAAAAGCAAAAAATATAGTTTTCGGTGGAATCTTACGAGATGAACCTGGATATTTCCACCGGAAGTACATTGAACTCGGAAACTTGGCCGCTAATTACGATAAAAAGAATGATAATTTCCTTAATTTCTTCTAATCTAACTGAGTGCGTAGTAATGTGAATCTTATCTTCTGTGGCACCGGGTAGATCGATCTCAAATCGTCTACAATTACTCATTTCGTCACTGACAATGTCTTTGGCGGTCAATGTACATTCTTTTAATATTCGATCTAGAACATGATCGTTATAGTTCACCAGCGAAAAATAGGAGTAAAATAACTCAAATATACGACTCGTCGATCCAATGTAATTCGAGCGACTTCACATGCATTATTTCCATACGCAGATTGAACTGTATAAAATTTTACATTAGATTAGGATGAAAGATAAAATAAGTTTATTACCTAATGATCCGACTAATACTGTTGTCAACAGCCAAATGGCTGAATTCATCGATTTCATTATGAATATTCTTTTTGAGATATTGTCACGGAAGTGTTCCATTAAATACAATCTAATGTTTACATAAGATTGGATGAACTTTACTCATAAATAATCTGAAGGTATGAAGATTAAGCAGAATCGAACTCGTACCATTTATTGTCGAAGGAAATCCCCTTGACGGACGTTTACTTGCCCTCTGACCTTAACATAAATATAGCGAATATAAAAGCCTGAGAAGAAATTTAAGAGAATTAAAAAGATTGAATAATGATGAAATTGGCCATTCTATTAATTGGTCTCGTATCAAGTACATTTGCTTATATAGCACATCGTTAGAATTAACATTTATTAGATAACTATTATCTAATGAAAATCTTCTAGATCGAGTCCATTATAGTCCCTGTCGACTTAGCTGGAAAAGCAATGTCGCGACTGTGTTTCCGTTGCAGAAAAATGGTTACTAACAACTTACGAGTTCTTAAAAGTAACATTTTATTTTCATGTAGAAATGTGTGCCATTCATCTAAAGTCTAGTTGGAGATGCATCGGCATGTCAATGTCGAATGGGAAGATTCTTCTCGATTTTGTTAGTCTATTCACTTATTAGCCCAAATAGACAATTATTATTGTTTAGAACAAAGAATTGGTTCCTGAATTCAAATGTTATGATAAAGTTAAAATAAGTTTTGCGACAAATAAAAATTATTTAATGTCTCTCATTTATAGTACAATCCAAAGGAATATTTGTACTACCAACCGAAAAAACCAGAAATCAAATGGTTAAATGCACCCGAATCCAAAATTATCGACTGTGAAGTAGATCCAGTTAATAATTATTTAATAATTAATTTCTGTTTATTTCATTATTATTTCATTTAGATTGAACCAAAATCAGTATTTTTGGATAACTGCAAAGGTGTGTCAATGGGCAAATTCCGATTTGAACATTTCTCCGATGAGAAATTGATACCGTCATTCGAATTTGGAGAAGGAGAAACAGATATAGACGGTGATATCCTCAAATCTTTAGATGCTGGATGCGATTTGTCTACTACAATGAACGAGACATATTGTCAAGTACATTTCGATAATCAGGTGTTAGATAAATTAGCGGTCGGTCGATTGGCAGATAGTCATAAGAAAGAATACAATTACAAATTGAAATTGAGAGGTTCACAATCCAGTGCCGTATTGGAACTTGATGTTAAAATTCGAACGATTTATCGACCGATAAGACAACAAACTTGTCCTGACGCATGTTCCAATTTACCCGACGCAAATAGCTGGTTCACTAAACAATGTCAGAGATCACATGGTTCTCATTTGATCATTTTAATTTGAAAGTTTAAAACAACTTTTCATTTCTCAACCTTAGGACTAGATTGGATTTCAGCAGCTGTTGATTGTCGAGACGTTTGTTGCGAGAAACCTGAAACAACACCATGCACCGTCCCACCAACACGACCACCACCATGCATCACCACACCACCACCTCAATGTAAACCATGTGAAGCAACTGGTTGTTGTGGATGTCAAAACTTCTACGATAATACTTTAATCGATTATACCATGAACGAATACACATTATCACAATATTACGACTTGGTATGGGCTTCTTTCCATAAAATGTATTCGAAACAATTGAAATGTGCAGACAAATATGCAGATATTACTCATTATTTAAGACGAGTCGAATGGATGATGTCTCTTTGTTTTGAAACTCAAAGCAATTTGTATGCGGTTCTTTTCAGAATTCCCATAAATAAAATTAATATTATTTCAGATTTACAATTGTGGAATTTCTTCGCAAGAAATCAATCAATTTGCATGTGATTGTGGATTTGAAACTGTCCCAATGTTTAATCAAATTAACCCGAATAACTTCCCATATCTCGCCTCATTATCAGCGAATTATATCCTTCATCAAAAATGGACAAATGAGATCATTGCTCGATTTACGGAAAATAGCGACTATCAATTCTCAACCTATTGGAAATTTAGACAAGTATCGAATGAATTACCAGAATCAAATCTTGGAAAAATTTATGATGCCGACAATTACGATTTCATGAACGAATTAGAAAGTTTAAAATTATCATTTTAAATTTTAAGATTTAATACCTAATTTCAAACATAGAATGCACACAATATCCTGATGTGATCTTTGTAATTGATGTATGTTACGCGAAAGATTATTTGGAGAATGATCTTCACAATTTTCTCACGTGGTTAGACGATAGAGAACACAATCATCATCTCGAAATTTGGGATACTCAAACGAGAGTTTCTTTCATGATTTATGCCGAAAAGGAAATCGAAGAAGTTGTTCAGTTGACGGATAAATGGCAGTCTAAACGATCGATCGGAGAAGAATTAAGAATGAAAGTCGAAGAAAAAATGAAAAAATTCTCACTTAGACATCAAGGATGTTGTGCCGAAAGTTGTCATCATCATGATGCCATCTGTCGAGCTGTCGACCGATTAAATGCATTTGGCCGATCTGGACACGCTAAAAAGATTGTCTTGTTAACCAGTCAAGGTCTCACCACTACTACATGGGTGAATCAAGTCCAATATCATAATTTGAGAGAAAAACTCTTGTCAAGTGGAGTAGATTTGTCCGTTGTCAATTTGAGAAATGATTATGATACTCAAGGTTTCCGTGATCAAGTTTTTGGTGATACTCAAGAACCATCTCACTTCATCACTCAACGATTCGCCGCTCAAACATTTGTCCATTTGACAATGAAAGAACAAATCTGTAAAGCTCATATTGTATGGCCTATGTTATCTACTGGATCGGTGAACTGTATCAATGACAGAACCATTTTAACTGGTGAATATTTATTTGGTAGAATTTACGTACCGGTATCTATGTCAGGAAATGTGAGAGCTATTGAATTGACAGTTAATACTTTATCACAAGCTCAACACACATATATAACTCCATTATTTAGTTAACTTTACAAACGGATTGTTATGCAGCATTGAATGATTATGAAGCAGGAAAACAATCAGTTCTTGCATTCATATCTGACCGAGATCGTAACCATTGGCCAAATCGAGAATATCATTGTCGAGATTGGAAAGTCCAAACAAGTTGCAAAGGAGCAAGACAAATGTCCGTCATTATCTGGTATATGAAGGAAGTGGCTTGTGTCAATGGTTAGATTTGAAATATAAGAAAATAATTTAATCAATTATTTTTATTAGACAACAATTGCAATAAACTCATCAAATACGAACCATGTGCCACTAAGAAATTGTATTTCGGTATTACCACCGTCACCAACCGAAAGATCATTCGAACTAAAACGGATTGTTTCTGCAACCAAACAACATTCGAACTCCAAAAAGAAACTACATTTAAATTTGATGCATCATATCTTAAACGTTTCTTTCCTTCTACTTTTATAATGGTTAATATTTCTCTTCTTTCTTATAGTCTGTAAGAATGGGAAATGGGGTAAATATTGTGACCAACCATGCAACTGTAATGGTGGTGTTCAATGTGATACATTCACTGGTCAATGCCCATCAGGATGTATTGCAGGATGGACTGGAAGTAGTTGTTACAACCGTTAGTCTCATCAGTAACAAGGAAAAATATCATATTCTATTTCAAGAATGTAATGTCGGCACATGCGGATATGGTTGTGCTAAGAAATGTGGATTATGTCAAGTCGGATGTAGTCCAGTCACTGGAATTTGTAATGTACATCCAAAACCACCACCAAAACCTATCGCACCTGTTCAACCCGCTTGTCGACCAAACAATTGTAATTTTGGATGGTCTGGCTCTAATTGCTGGTGTTCGTACTTTCATCTACTAATTTCAATTATAATTTCAATTTTTATCCTTTTAATCAGCATTCTCATGTTGTGGACGTCCAGACGGTTATTACGCACATCCATTGGATTGCCGAAAGTATGTCATTTGTAGTCAAGGCTTCCATCATTCTCATGTTTGTCCACCCGGAGAACATTTCAATGAGAAGACCAAATGTTGTTCACCATGTGGATCATTCTCTTGTAATGCAATTTCTAGTTAATTCATTTATTCAAATTCTCTCTTTTCAATCTCTTTATTAGAATATCATACAACTCATTATCGGGCTATGTCTGACTTACCACCCGAATACCAAGACGAACAATTCCAATGTCCATTAGAATTAGATGAAGATGCGAGTCATATTCAACAGAACTATAAATTATATGTCCGATCTCCTGATGATTGTGAGAGTGTAATCCAATGTAATTATGGTCGAGATGGTACGTTGAAGAACGATACTACAGTCATCGCTTGTTCCAAAACCGAAGTTCATTTTCTCTCATATGAAACAAATCAAATTGATTTCTCTTTCACAGATTTTAGTCACTCCAGAATCAGATAATCTTCCATTAATGAACACGATCTATCATCCCGAATGTGTTGATGCAGCGACATTCGAAAAAATCCCCAAATCAACTCATTCCAAAGCACAAATGTTGAACTGTGACACAATGCGACGATTCCGTCACCAAATGGCTAAACGTCAACAGGCAAATATTGATGCCGTCATGAAAAGGATGCATTTCGATTTATAAACGAATTAAATGGAAAAAATAATCAGATTTAATCTAATCGTTTATTTAGCATAAAATAAATTTTCAATTCTTTTAAAACTTTTATTTTCATTCGAACCAACATGTCGCAAAGTTGAATTAAAATTGATTTTAAATCGTTAATGGTTTTACAAAAAATTTGATTTGATTTCTTTAAGAAAAATAACTTAAATTGATAATTATTGATTTATCACTAATATTTATTGTGAAGAATTTGTTTTATTTTTAAATGTTCATTCCTAAAAATGAGCAATCGATTAATTGGAAATGTCTAACAGAATTGTGAGAGGAAGTGTATTGATTAATTGAGAATAAAAGAGATGAAGAATTGATTTACTTCCTATTAATTCGTACAGTGACCGACGACGAAAGTGAAATAATTTGGAAAGGTATTTTTCTGAAAATGTGAAAGTAATTAATGTGGAATTATATTTATTTTCGTTTGATTCCATTCATACAGAACATCTAATGAAAACATAAATGTTCGTCAATTTATATCATTCACAAATGTGTGTTCAATAAAGAAAATATACAATCACATTTAATAATAAGAGAAAAGACGAATTATTTTACTTCCATGATAATTAGGTTAAGTTGGTTCTATTACGTTCCGAATGAAAATATTCGAAGCGTTCCCACATTCAAGAGCTTAGACGCCTTTCAATGGAGAACACTCAAAAACTTTTATATTTCCATTTTTGTTAGTTTTCATCTTAGCAGGAGATCTTCTTCCATTTAATATGCTTCTTTCCAAGATAAAACATATTTCAAACAATAACAAGAAAGTTTATAAGAATGATTAAGTATCTTCTTTTAATTCTCTTCATTATCAATCCGATCTTTTCATTCAAAATTGGATTTATACTCAAATCAAATAATGTTCACGATCGGAATGCCATCGATTATACTCTAACTTTATTGAATGAACAAACAAAATTATTACATCAATCAAGCACGAAAATTAAAAATATTTCTTTCTTTATCGATTATGTTGAATCATGGAATGCATATAAAGCATATCGTGCAAGTTCACCATTCGATTCTCTTACAAATATTTCAAATTTTTATTTCCATTTTAGTGTGTAAACTCTTATCAAAAGGTGTCACAGCAATCGTAACTAATGTGGGTAATCCAGCGGCAATTCAATTATCATCAATTTGCAAAAATTTCCATATTCCTTGTTTCCATATTGATTATTTAGTATTGGATCAGAACTATTTCATTTCCTTATATCCATCATATGATGTTGTGAGACAAAGTCTGCAAAACTTATTAAGAGAATTTCGATGGAAAGAAATTCTTTATATTTTTGATGATACAGTTTCATTTGCTCGAATGATCTCATTCCGTATCGATCTAAAAGGAACGATATTGAGCAGTCTTGAATATAATGGGAATGAAGATTTCATATTTGATTTGATTGAGAAGTCAACGGAGAATCAGGTAGTCATCGACTGCAATTATGAGAATACGAGAAGTATTATGGAAATGGCATTAAAACGTAAATTAATCAACAATTATCGAAAATATCTTATTGTCAATTTAGTTTAGTAATGAAATTTTTAACTTTTCAAAATACAAATTTCTCTTAAAGGATTCTGTCACAATGAATTGGAATTCTTTCCATAATACAATTGGAAATATAACAGTATTGAGATTGAAACGTTCCGATACGAATTATGTTCGATGGTATGGGGAATCGATGGGGAAATATATAAGAAATGGACATAATCCAAAAATTCCGACATTTGAGAAATTTTCATCATTTTCGTTATATGTTATATTCATGAAATTATCTAGAATTGTTAAATTATTTCATAATAGTTAAATCATTCTTTGTTGTTAGATCTGGGAAATTATTTGTTGGACATCGTCCTCAAGTCCCAAATTAGTTTTGACGAGAAATTATCCTGTCTCAAATTAAAACCGTGGAAATATGGCCATGGATTTCTGGAGACGATTAAAATGAACGTTAATTTATTTATTTAATTTCTTAATGTAATTTAAATTTAGAATTTTAATGGGAAATTAAGTGGAATGTCGTTAAAGAAAGTGGAATTCGAAGTTTTGGAATTGAGATATTCGAAATTCCGTTCACTGGGAACCGTGAATAAAGATTCGGTATTATTGGAAAGGAATTATAATGAAGACGTTATTATAACAAAAGAGTATTTGGCTAATATGACATTGATTGTGTCAGTGAAACTTGTTAATAATTATTTAAATATAAATGAAATTTTATGATATTTTTATGAAAATTTTCAAGACTGAACCATATATTATGTTGAAGAATGATTCATATAAATATAAAGATAATGAACGATTTGAAGGATTTGCTGTTGATTTATTTCTGAGAATAAAAGAATTAATGAAGAAAGATGACTTCATTTTCAATTATCGATTTAAACAAGTTGAAGATGGAAAACATGGACAACCGTTGAAGAATAATCCAAAAGTTTGGAATGGAATGATTCACGAATTAATGACAAGAGTTCGTTCACTTTCTAATTTCCCCGGAAATTCATCTGTTTTAGAAAGCTGATTTAGCCATAAGTGATCTCACCATAACGTTAAGTCGTGAACAAGTGATCGATTTTACGAAACCGTTTTTCGAATCTGGAATTGGAATTCTTTTTAAAAAAAGTAAAAAGAAATCTTCAAATTTATTTTCCTTCTTATCACCATTTTCTATCAACATCTGGTTATATATTGTGGCGGCATATTTAGGAATAAGTTTTGGTTTATTTATCATTGCTCGTTTCTCTCCTTACGAATGGTACAATCCTGAATCTTGTTCAGCAGAAGAAATTGATGATACAAATCAAATCACTTTATTAAATGCTCTCTGGTTCAATTTAGGTTGTTTTATGCAGCAAGGTTCAGAAATTCCAATTCGTGCATTCTCAACGAGATTATTATGCGGTTTCTGGTGGTTCTTCTGTCTCATTATCGTTTCATCTTATACTGCAAATTTGGCCGCATTTCTCACATCCAATCGAATGCAATTGCCTATTCGGGGAGCGGAAGATTTAGCTAAACAAACTGAAATTAAATATGGAGCATTACGTGGTGGATCTTCTCAATCATTTTTTATTGTTATTAATTATTTGTTATTATTTAAATTTCATAATTTCATTCGTCGAAGGAATCTCGAATACCAACGTATGAAAGAATGTATAATTTTATGGCGAAATGTTCCGATTGTTTCGTTCCAAGTAATGGCGAAGGTTTCCGTCGAGTTAAAGAAGGGAAATATGCATTTATTATGGAATCAAAAACCATCAATTATATGATACAACGAGATTGCGAATTAACTCAAGTGGGAGGATTGTTGGCGTCGAAAGGATATGGTATCGGAACACCAACAAGTTTCTTTTATTCTTCAAATAATATTTCATATTCATCCCAAATAGATTCACCATTCAGAGATATACTTTCCGATCGTATATTACAAATGCAAGAAATGGGAGACATTCAATCACTTTATAATTTATGGTGGAAGAAGAAGAAAGGCGGTGGTAAATGTATCTCTCAAGATACGAGTGAAACCGATGATGCCACAACTTTAGGTCTAGCGAATGTTGGAGGAGTTTTTCTGATTCTCTGTGTTGGAATTGGAATTGGATTTATCATGGCATGTCTCGAATTTTCGTGGCATATGAAACATAAACGGGAGAAAGTGAAAAAAGTTTTTTTATTCGATTTATTCGAAAATAACAAATTTAATTTTAAATAGAAATTTAAATTGAAGACGGTTGGATCCGAATTAAATATGAGATTTTTCAATAATAACAAAACCGCTTCTTCTGAATCGGAGTCCTTATCGAATGAAGAAGTAAATATGTCGACGTTCGAAATATCAGCAATTGATGAAATTAAAAGTTTAATTTCCTCCACAAATCAACACAGGAAAAGTTTAAGATAATTTTTTTGGCATATTCATATAAGAAGAGAACTATTATGAAATTATTATTTTTTTTGTGAAATAAATTTATTAGAATCTTTAAATAGGAAATCTGGGTGATATATATTATATTAATAACAAAATTGAAAGATTTTAGTCTGAAAGAATAATATGTTGAACGGATGGAGAAAAATTCACAGAACTGGATTCGTAAACTAATTAAGAAAATTTTTAATTTCATATTCCTTCATAAATGGGTTTTTTGTTGCATATTTCATATAATAGAAGTGAAATTGTAAATCATAATCAGAACTATGCCAACGGAACAGTTTTTTCATCAATTCCGAAATTTTTTTAAAATTCTAATTCTATTGACACAGTTGTAATTAAGATTCAACCCAGTCGACATACCGAAGTCGCCAATATTTGATAACTGTTAAATATTTCACCGTTTTGATTCGGGTCCGAATGCTTGAAAATGAATTAGTTCAAACTGCTTGTCAGCATCTTCCAATTCTACGTCAGATTCGTATTTCATTGTTGCTCTCTTCTCCATTTTGAAATGGTGATCATTTTTAATCAGTTTTGACGAATGTATTGGTTCACTAGAAGCGTCTCTCGCTCTTTTACCAAATGCTCTCGTCAAATTATCGTGATTTAAGTTCAAATATCTTCGTAGCATTAAGTAGGGATCGAATTCCTGAGGTAAATTCGGTTCTTTTATCTTCTCCACCTCCAGCAATTTTATTGACCGTTCTCGCAATTTGGGGGAATGTTGTGCGACAAATCGAGCGGCTTTCGAATTTGGCGCAAAAATATTCAAATTATCCGTTTCCTTCAGTTTTTTTTGTAAATTTATTATAGCTTCGGAAATTTCATTTAATTTATTCAATTTTAACATATCCCAATTACCTCTATTAGGTGGAAAGGAGTTGGAAGAGAACTATAAATATAATTTAAATTGGAAATTACGAAAAGAAATTTATAAACTTCTATTTTCTTTCGATATTTTATTTGGCGGTTTCTTTCGTGTTTCTCTATATTCTCTTTCCTGGTAACAATCTCTTCGACATTACTCACATCTTTCAATTCAACCGGATTACTTTCATTGACAGTTTCAGATATATCATTCAAATATAAATGAGCCCCACTAGTGATTATGATTTGTCCATTTGAAACAAAAGATTTTCTATTTAATTCGTGATGAGCTGAATCAACATTGTAATCCGAATTCAGTTGAGACTCTAGAAAAAAAAATAAAAATATCATAATTTACCATAATAATAACGTTCTTTATTTTCGACAAGTTCCAATTTTACATCTTCATGAAGATTGCTCGATTGATTGAATTCAACATCATCATTTTTCGTAATCGATTGCATTGTGAAATTTAATTTAATGATGAACTGCAAATCTCTAACAGTCAGTTTCAAAAAAATGAAAATTTAAAATGGATTTTCTTAAAGAGAATTTCGTTAAGGAATCGTACAGAGCATCATAAAAAATTAAAGATGTTCACACAGTTTATATTTATTTTAATTATTTATTTCATTTCAATTTATGTACATCATTCATGACAGTCGGAAGTTATGTATAATTTTGATTTGATTGGCTTATTTTAAACTTAAAAACACCGAAAAGAATTCTTTAAAAGATCAAAATTCTGAACCATCAGAGTAAAATCACTCTACAAGACAATTTATCTCGCAGTTTTGTAGTAATATGATTTTTTCGGAGTATAAACTAATTCCAAAGGGGAAAACTGAATAGTGAATTTTAGTGAAGCTATTAAAAGTCTGTCTTCTGTTATGATGTTATAATATATGAAAATAAAAATTCTGTAAAATCATAAACTGATAATTCGATAACAAAAAAACATTAAAATTAAATTTTTGATTAATTTTAAACAAAGTGTTCAGTTTCAGGTGAAATTTTTAAACAATTTTCAATTTATACTAATTTCCATTTTTCATTTGGTTGGAAAGGAAGGAAATCATGAATGCACTAACAATCAATGTGGGAGGAAGGAAATTTACGACGACCATGAACACTTTGATTAAATATACGAAATCCCATTTGTATAATATAGTGATGCGACAAGTGCCTTGTGGAGTTGATCCAAATAATCGAATATTTATTGATAGAGATCCAGATGTCTTCAATTTGGTCTTACAATTCCTCAGAACAAATAAATTAGAGATAGTCATAAATGATGTGGAGAAATGTGAATTGATGCCAGATAAACAATTTCAGACTAATCAAGTTGATATTTGAGATTATTTTATAAAAAATATTTATTGAAATAGTTGTCTGTCTCCGTTTATAATAATATAGCGGTGTTAAAACATCAGAAATCGGAGAATGAAACTCGTGCAGAAATATTATCAATCGGTGCTCGACGATTGACTGATATGGAGAGAGAGGAAGAAGATGAATTGTTAGCGACAGTCTCATTGAAAGAGAACGAAGAAAGTTTGAAGAAGAATGTTTTTGGAGAAATATCCGAGTCTTTCATTCATCGAGGGAAATCTTATTTGGAATATATTTTAGAGGAATTTAAATTTTATGATATTCGACCACTTATCACAAAAACGAATTATTTAATTCGAGAGTGGACAAGGAAGGAGAAACTGCAAAAACGAAAGAATGAATTGTATCGAAACTTTTTGAAAAATACGGAAAATTTAAAGAATTTGGATTTGGATGCAGAGACTGATCAAATTGAAGGAGAAATTTTGAAGAAAACGGATTCGATGAATAATCTGATACAAGAAGCATTCGAAGAGAGTATGAAACGTTTAGCTGAAAGTGATTCCTCCATTCATAAACATATCAATTTCTATGAGACACATGAAGATTATGAAAATGAACGATTGAATAATTATGAGAATAAGGATGATAAAATTGTTTCAATTATTTTAAATGATGATCAGAATTGATAATGGATAAAAAATGTTTATTTTATTAGATTTTATTTCCAAATGAAAATATCTTATTAATTTTATAAAAATGTACAGATTGCTGAAGATTTCTGATTTGTTAATTTTGGAAATAATTCGTTTTCAATTCCTTTTTGTTCTTCATTCAAATTCGATGTTGACCATATGAAGGTTGAAATGGATTTATATCTGTCTTCCATATCAGGAATTATCAAATTTCCATTTTCACTCATCTGGTTACCATAGCAACGGATAAGAATTGATTCGATCTATTTTGTTACCACAACAAGAGAAGAAGAAGAATGATGAGAAAAGCTGTTTGTTCACATAAAATTTATTCAAATGAGATATTGAAAATTGAATAATTTCTTTACAAACTAAAACTTGTATGGAAGAGCTGTACAAGATATTAGATGGGAATATGAAAATGAGATAAAATTATTTCATTGAATTAAATCGATTTATGAGAAGAAGTAGAGTGAATCGAGAACGTCATTTATATTAAGTTGTCCCTTTTTCGGAATTTGTTGAATGAGTCGATTGAAACGATTCATTTCTTCAGTCATTAAAGGAGAATTTTTAAATTCATTTTGACGGAAAGAATAATTAGAAATAAATTGTTTCGATAAATCTTCTAATATGTCAGAAGAATGTAATCGTAAGAATTCCTCTCGACATATCTTTCCCATTTGATCGATATCGATGGCATGTGTCCAAAAACTGTCATGAATCGATACAAATCTAATATTTTCCTTTCCACACGATAATGCAGTTAACATCATATGAGTTGAATCGAGAGAATGGACGAAATTAGGTGCGAATGCATTCAATTGTTTCCTCATTATCGGTCGAGATGATGATGAGAATTTATCCTTGAGATAATTATCTGAATTGATTCGTTCTGTTCTCTTTATGAAATATGGTTGAACAACAGGAAGACCTAAAGGAGTAATCCATTTTACAGGTTCATTTCTCAATTTAACGATATCTTTCGCACACGATACTAACCAATTTTGGATGGATCTTGTCGATGTGAACATTTCTCTAAGAGAACGGAATGTTTGAGTCTGTAAAAATAATGCCAATTGTGGAATCAATTCATTATTTTCACTATTCTCAATTATTATTGGATTCAATCTCAATTGTTTACTAATTTGTTTGCGAGCACCAAATGGAGTTACACCATAAACCGTCGTCATTACCGTTTGTTTGATGGTTTTTCTTGTAATAATTTTCCTCGTCAAATTCGCTAATTGACTATCGTCTTTTTTGATGAGTGATAAAAGACGATCAACAACATCAGAATAAACGTCTTGTGGACGTCCACTACCTAAAACATTCACTGATCGTGCACCATCAATATCTCGACCTAATGCGGCATAATGTTGTAAACCGTTACAACTACCATCTTGATGGATTGGTAAGGAAGACAAAAATTCTTTGGGATCATCACATTTCATTGCTTCCATCAACTCTTTACAACATGCCAATGTTTGCCATGGATCATCGCTATTCATCCACCATGATTCATTTAACGGATTTTCTGCTGACAAAATAATTTTTGAAATATTCAATTCTGCATATTCTTTTCGTTCGATTAATGTCGCTTTTTTCAAATGACCAGTTAAATTTGTCAAATGAATCTTTAACCAATCGAGACCAGTTTCTCCCAATTTCTTTTTTTCATGAAAATTCAATAAACTTCGTACTAAATCACATCCCATATGAGAGAAATGTGGTGGTAATGGATATACTCGACCACGGAAATCCAAATTATGTGGTAACCAAATAATATTCGTACGAAAATAATTAGCAATCGATAATTGATACCAAGTCATACACCACAATGAATATTGTTCGTTTTTTATTTTTTTCATTTCTTTCTGTTTCTTTAAAATCCTCACATATTTCTCTTTCCATTTCTTCAATTCTTCCATATATTCCAATGGGGTGAAATTGGAGAGATTTGGTGGTGATGGTGTGGAAATGTTTTGGAGGAATTCGTTGGGCGATTTAGGAAGACCCAACGCTTCTGATGATATTCCACATTGAAACATTTTGATGGCAATATCTAAAACGAATTCATTAATTTTCCATTGACATGAACTGAGAATATTGAGCGAATCGAATATCGTCGAGAATGGTCGATATGATGAAATGGAAGTTTGAATTAATGAACTCTCATCAGCCGAATGAGCAATTCGAACTAATTTATTCGTTTGTCCCAACAACAATCCACCACCACGATTACCTTCATGCCATGGAATTGGTGGAATAATCATAGGAAGATGAGCAGCTGGAAATGATAAATAATGAGTTTCATTGAAAACTTCTTTCCAAAAGTCAGGTACACAAATTTGGGGCGGACAATCTTTTTCATTCGATTTCTTCTCTTCTTTTCTCATTCCTTTTTTCAATTGACTTTCCAATCGATAAATTCCATATAAGAGTGCTGGTAATTTTTCATCTTTTCCTTTCTTTTTCTTCTTTTCCAATAATTCATATTCATCATTTGGATTAATGAAGAAAATTAAATTGAATAATTTCCGTCCTAATCTCGATGTTAAACGATATGACCAAATTGGGAGTAGTGACAATTTCTTATAATTATTCAACGACAAATCGTCTTCGTTCAATAGAGACGACCATAATTGACGACCATTAATATGATTATCATTTTTCATTCGATTCAAATAATTCATATATAACAATTGTAATTGACGATTTGGTAGACGATGTTGATAATATTGTTGATATAAAGTCACACCCAAGCGATGAGATAATTGATTAGTATTAACAAATTCTTCACTCTCACTCGATCCCTTTCCTCCCAAACATAATTGCTCTATATAAAAATTGAGTAACATATCGATATATTTCTGCATTGGCATCAATTGAAACCAGACATTATCGTCATCATTTCGTCGACTTCTCAATTTCTCGAATTTTCTCATCAACAACAATTTCAATTTTTGTTTATAATAATTCTTTTTCAATTCATCTTTCACATTCATATCATCATCCATCTTCATTTTCCATTTCTTCTTCTTCAATTTCCGTTTATTTCTCATATGAATTTCCTCAACGGAAATTGAAGGAATACGAACTGATAATGATAATTCTCTTTCTAATTGAAGTTTGAAAAGATGAAATGATTCATGAGATTCTAAATTTCGACGATTAATTAATTGAGTTCCTTTCATTCTTTCTTGATTTCTCGATAATTTTTCCAATAGACTCATAAGACTCATATGATTGAGAGAACCATAAATATTTCGATCGTCACAATATTTCCGATATAATTTATCACATCGTTTCAATTGATAACGAATTTCATTATCTCTTGTCAATAAGAGAAAAAGTCGTTTATCAAATGTCTCCATTTGCCAATGATCGATATTGATTGATAAATATTGATTTCGATCATTTCGATAAAAATATTTATAAATTTCTTTCCTCAAATTCTTATATAAATTGATCAATTCATCATTCTCTTCATTTATCATTTCATTTCCATTTCTCAATCGACATTCGATTCCTAATAGAAGTAAATGAGTATTCAACGAATAAGCCAATTTCTTCTGACACAAATTCATAATCTTCTCGATCTGATATCGTTTGATTTCCTTCTCGTGAAACATTTGAGTTAAAATATAATTAACAACATAAATCGAACTCAATTGTCGTTGATGACCATTCCTCTTATTTGTCAATTCATTCTCTAACATCTCCACAATCTTCTCTCGTTGACATGTGAAAAGATATGCATCGACTTTCGCTAAAATATCTTCATTAATTCGTCGTCTTCTTTCAATTAATTTCTTCTCGTTCAAATTATTTACAATTAATTTCAATCCATCTTCCTTTCTTCGAACTTTCTCTTTTAAATGACTAAATTTTCCACTGTCAATTGAGACTACCTCCAAAATTTTCGACAATTCCTGAAGAGCTAATTGATTTCGGTCAATTCCTGATGTGTGGAAGGAATAAATGGATTGACCACATCTTCCTACCACTCTCCTCGTTAATCGAAATAACATTTCATAATAATTCTTATCATGTCTTTTCTCATCTCATTTCATGCCCATTTCACTTAGACTTCTTATTTAAATAATTTATTTGAATTAAAATTTTCTTTCTATCGAAATCCAAATAAAAATATGAAACTATTTCAAAAAATTTTTTATATCCATAATTATGGAATCATGTAATCCATTTAACATTTCGTCTTTGATGAACTATTAAATAATCGGTTTTATGAGAAAGATTAATGAAAATGAAACTTTATTTTTCATCAATTTCTTATAATATTTATCACATTGTTTGCGACATGCAGAAAATAATTCGTTTTCTTTCCTTGTCAAATACAACAGCAAAATAATCAATGAACTATATTATAAATGAAATTTAGTTGTTTTTTTGGAAATGGTGGAACCTTCGAATCATTGGAGTGATGAGATATTTTATCCGATTGAAATTCACCGTTTCTTCATAAGTTCGACAACGTGAATTCTCTGAGAATTGGAATGAATAATTCGAATAAAAATAATTATAACTTGATAAAATAAATTGGACATGTTTATTGAAATGTCTGAATTTATGAGGATAAGGAAAATTCGAAATGAAAATATCTTCAACGAAAGTTTTGGAGATGTTATTGAGAAGAATAACAAACCAAAAACGATATTCTTATTCCGATAAATAATATGATGACGAATTCCTTTAGGAATCTTTCTCAACAAATTTTCGAAGGATTTGAAGAGTGTAGCGAATGATCTGCAGATATAAAGGAGGATTCCTTTCGAACTATAACTATTCTAAAATAAATAATAAATCAATTATTAATAAGTTGAAATGAACAAAACTTTATTCTTATACAATTTCTCCACACATTTCAATTGTTTGAAAAACCTGAAATTTTCATAATGATGATTCGATGAACATAAACAAATGGAACTTTTCTTGTATTAATTCTTTCAATTTTATATCAAAATTTTTCCTTTGAAATAACATTTCATCTAAAGAAGAATAATTAGAATGATCGACGAATATGTCAAATCATATGTAAATTTTTTTGTCATACCTAAACATAAAATTTTCATTGACGAAGGTATCAAATTGAGTGACGGATCCATAATATTTCCACACCATTTCAATGTTTTATCAGGCTCTATCAAATATTTTACTTTTTCTAAATCATTTAGTTAATTAACTTCCGTTATTTGTTTCATCAAAATTCTTTTTCACTTTTGCTAAATTGAATTTTATATTAAATTCTTTCATTTCTAATGGAATGAATGAATAAATGTTTAAAAAAAAGAAGAAACGAACCATTTTTTAATAAATGAACATGTCGAACAGCATCTGATTTGTTGTTGAAGAAGAATATGTAATCATCCACATATCGAACGGTAAAGAATAATCGATCGTTATCGATGTGACGAATGTTGTTCGACCAATTTAGTTTCACTTCCGACATTCCCAAATAAATTCTGGTGAGAAGTGGGGAAAGACAATTGGAATGAGATAATCCGATTATTCTCTTATAAATCTTATTGTTCAACAGGAATTGTGAATTGAAGAAGAGTGAACGTAATTCATTCAATAAATTATCTTTCGTCCACAATTCTAATTTGGATTGTCGTCGTATAATTGACAATTGATCAATTGGTTTTCTTTCGAATTTCTCCATTGATTTCTCTTCATTATTTCGAAATTTTTTATTTGGTCTAATATTCTCATTCATCGAATCACTCAATTTCCGTTTCTTCCAATTCTTTCTCTCATTCACATGATAGAAAGTTCGATATGAATTGTTTTTAGAGAGAGTACAAGAATTGATATTTTGAATAATTAATTGAACACGATCTGGTATCATCACTTCTAATCCGTCCAATAATTTAGATAAGATGATATTATCGAAACATTGAGTAATATCAGCTAAAACACAAAAATTCATTCCGTTTTTATTCTTCTCTTTCCACTTTGTTAATGTGTCATTGATCTTATTTATTCCTTCTAATCCAACTCCTTTGAACATTCTCTTCTTCTCTTCATCTAACGTCTCCATCACATATTTGAGACAAGTTAATATTCTCTTATTTTTCTCTTTTTCTTCTTTCGACCAAGAATTGATTAATCGAAATCCAATAAATTTATAAAAACATCTATTCATCGCTAATTTTGGTAATATTCGACAGGAAGATTTCTTACCATATCCATCACCTCCACCACCACCAGTTCTTTCCTCTATTCTTTGACAACTTTTACTAATATAATTTTCAAATTGTTTCGAATTCACCATTTCTCTCCAATGCGATCGATAAATGAAAAATAATTTATTTGCGTTTACCGAAGTTTCGGTAATATAAAAATATTTCGTTAACAATTTCCAAGATAAATCCACAGCGATGATTAATTTCATCAACGTCTCACAATTCTCATTCTTCTTCTTCTTCTTCTTCTTCGAATTGATATTGGAAACATCGATCATTTCTAATAATTTCCCATATCTCCACAATCGACTCCCATCGAAACAGATTAAAATGTTCATTAATTTCAATAAATTATTTAAATTTGATCGATTGAAAATATTGGAAGGAAATAATTTGAGAGCAATTTTTGAATAGAGTTTGAAAATTTGTTGAGATGGTCGATAAAGGAAATTAGTGGGAACTCTTTTCAATCTCGATCGATTCCGAAGGAAAAGTAGAGAAATATAAGATTTTTTACAAAAAATTCTTCCAGAAACTTTTCTTGAAAATCTCAATAAATTCTTTTTCATTTCAATTCCTTCTTTTGTTGACGATAATTGGGAATATACTTCTTTCTGTTTTCCTCCCACAAAAAGTGAATTGAAGAAATTATTTAAACTTTTCTCATCGTCCTTTTTGATACATGCTCGATGAATATAAATGCGAATTGGTAGAATGGAACTTTTTAAAATGTTTTCTAAATCTTTCCAATGGGAAATGTTCTCCAATTTCCGAGTTTGGAACATGAGATTGAAAACATTCTTTCCAGACAATTGGAGATAATAATCAGATTTAATATATTCCTCTTTCCATTTAACAAAACAATAACAATTATATAATAATCGAAATTGATATAAAGGTGTTTCTAATAAACGGAAAAATTTCAAATAAGCTCGACTGAATTCATTATTGCCACTGAACAATTGATGGAAAGTGGCATAAGATAATGGATCATTTCGAATATGTTCCAAAAATCTCTTATCCATTGATTCAAAATAACATCTCTTTTGATTAGCGTCAATGAGACATTCAACTCTTTCATTTTGAATTTTCACCAACTTTGTCGATTCTCTTCGGAATATCCAATTGTCTCGATCACACGATCTCAACATCTAATCATCAATCTCAAATTAAATCATGCTAAAAACATTAACTAATATGAGATCGACGAGTGGAACTTTGTGTACACCATAAAATCTATAAAATGCTGAATCATGTTCCAATTTAATTTCCAGAAATGGTATACGAGCACAAATAATGAAAGAATATCGATCGAGGATATCAAATATTTCAATTTGTCTAATCAATTGAATCGTTCTTGGAATTTCAAAATAAAATTAACTGTTCTGATGTTACTGTCAATTGTTTGACTTCTTTCAAAAACGTTTTTGCATCTCTCACATATGGGAACATTGATAACATTATGAAGAAATTAAAATGTTTTTCTGAAATTTTGAACAGAAACAAAAAAAATTTAATTGGAAATCCTTTTCGTAATTTTTTTCAGATTGTCACAATTCTCCAAATTAAATTTTAATATAAGCTTATCTTATTTATTTTAAAATTATTCTGTTTCCATTTCCATTACGCATATGATTTCCAATTCCAAGAATTGAAGATTGAATTGAAAATTAATTAAAATTTTAAAAATTTTATTATCTTCATATTTACTTCCATTTATTATTGTTTTAAGTGAATAATTTTATAAAATTAAAAAAAAGAAAAAAATTGACCCAATAAATTTTATAATGATTCTCTAAAAAGGATAAAAAATGTTCGATCAATGATATCAATAGTTAATTAATTTCTAAATTCTTTAAATTTATTCGTCTTCCTCTTCTTCAACTACTGGAAATTTCCGATTATAAATGGGAATCTTGTCCACAATGACACGCCAATCAGTAAAGTAACAGACTGCCAATCCTGTCATTGTCCCATACGCTATTGTACTGGGTAACCAATTCTTACAGAGTTGTATATATCGAGGACCGATTAAACGAGCAAGTGGACCTGCCTTCATAAGCAGCTGCTTTTCCAACATCTTCCTTTAATTGCAACTTTACGTTGGACGTCTCTGAAATAAAAATATTAAACTAAAAATTTGAAATTCTCAGATTATGAATAATTTTCATCGAATTATGATTAATCATGAATGGTCAACGTAAAGAAAATCAAATTGAAATGAGTCAAATTATAAAAAAATTTTAATTTCGAATCAATCATTTTTCTTCTATTTTTTTTTACCGATCTTAACGTTCTTGGATGGACAGATGAAATTTTTTGGACTTTTTGTTTATTTTTCTTCCACTCTCAAATTTGGAGAATGAATTTAATTTTTCGTAGAAAGAACGTTCCATCGAGGAGGAACTTGAGAGCACCGATGAAAAATTGAGAAAATCCGAAAAAAGTCGAAATGAATTATTACGAAGAAGAAATCGATGGTACCAATTTGCGAGGAGAATTTTCATAATTTTAATTGCCATGAATTCAATTCTGATATTGATGGCACAATTTTTGACAATGGATTGGTGTTACTATGTTCAAGGTAAACGACTTTATTTAGCCACGATATTTATGTGTTGCTTAAATTATTTATTGTTCTTTCATTCTCTCATTTATTGTATATGAGATAATCATTCCATTTAAAGTTATTATGGAATGAAACGATTTATTAATTGGTATTATTCGTTCATGATCTCATCAATCGATAAACAAATTGAATTGTTGGATGAAAATATATTGAAATTGGTTTCATATTTTATTTTTATAAAATATTTTTATATAATTTCATTATTTAAATAGTTGTCAAAAGCAATGGAAAGTGAACCATATAATAAGACGAAAGAATTATTGAATAAATATAGTAGAAGAAAATTTGATGAGATAGATGAAAGAATAAAGGAGAACGTTCAAATAAAACATGATCCTAATAAAGTTAAAGAATACTTAAAAGACGATCAACTAATTAAAGTTGATTATTAACCAGAAACCGAATGAACAATCCGACGACAAAAATACATCATCTTCTTCTCCAATACTTCCTACTACATCTCATGATAATGATGTTGTTGATGATGAGATGATAACTGAAAAGAACGACGAGAATGAAACGAGTGAAAAAGAAATTGTTAATATGAAACTCCAACATTTGGAAGAAGTGACATCAACAAATGAATCGAAAAATCCGATGCCAGTCAATCGTTCAGTTTTTGAAAAATTTGTTGATTTCCTTATTGGAGATGGTCCATCAAACAAGTTTAATTTATTTTAAAATTAATTTCAAATTAATTCTCCACAAAGATATGCTCTTGTTTGTGAGCGATGTCATTTCCATAATGGATTAGCATTTCCTGAAGAGTTTCCAACTTTAGGTTAACGTGTTTGAATAATTCAAAATAATTTTTCTCATTTTAGAATATCGATGTGTCAATTGTAAGTTTATGAATATGGGAAAGAGTCGAGTAAGAAAAAGTGATGATTTAACAATAAGTGATCATCCCGTTGACAACGGAGAAATTATCGATCCACTTACATTCAATAACACAATGACAACATTAAGAAAACGAAACATCTCTCATGGACAATCCACTTCAAATATAACAGCTCCATCAGATAAAGAAAGAATTCCTTCATCAGTCGCATCATCATCAACAAACTCAAAAAATGATAATGACAGTGACATCGAAATCATCGCACATCATTTATGAGAAGAATTTTATTTCGTCTTATCAATCGCTTGTTGAAGGAAATTGTTGAAAAAATGATGTATGTCTAACGACGTCAAATGTTTTGTCTCCATTCGAACCTTTTGTCCATCGCCTTCCAAAAGAAACAAAAATAATTATGAGAACAAAAATAAATATTTTAAATTTTTTCTTCTACATTTTCTTATCTCATTCTCTCTTTATCGTTAAAATACAATCGAAAGAATAGCTAACTGAATTTCAAATCGATTAATGGATCCAATCCATCCGATTTAACATTCACTTTTACTTTACAATTCGTATTCGTTCTTCTTGTTCGCTCCGTCATAATTTGTTGCATAAAATCTCTTGAAAATTATTTTTTATTAATAAAAAAAATTTATAATAATAACCGAATAGAATAACAATTATGATTCCATGGATCGAAATTGATAACGATTGATGAACAACCTTTTAACGACAAATGTTTCTGAATATTTGACAATTGACGCAATGCCATCTGTTTGAGAATAAATAAATAATTTGAATGATAATAATTTAAATTAAATTTATCGAATTTCTTTTGGAATGAGAATTTTTATTTTTTATCTTCTTTATGAATCACCAATCCTTTCTCGATGAGATCAGGAATCTCAACCGCTAACCATGGAGCTAAGCCTAAGGCCATGGCATGTGCAATACCAAATTTCGGTACATTTCTCGACCATAACGGTTTGAAATGATCAGTGAGACAAATACGACCACCTCGATACATTTTCATTGTTTTCCCATCTAATTCGGGTAAGACGATTTCAGGAGCACATTTAGGAAATGTCACAGGAATTTCAAATTCAACATCAAATTCATATTTCCTCATATCCGTATGTACATACCAACATTTACCATTCCAACGGAATCCGGTTTCATCCGATGACAATTTGAACCAATCATTATCAGCAACTTTATTCCTTTTCACATATTCGATGAGTGCTGTGAATTCTTCTTTAAGACGAGATGACCAATTAGGGTCACGCGGTCCAGCATTCGTTCGACAAACGGGAATTCCCGATAACAATTTTTTCGTGTTCGCATCAACCATCTCGTAATGTTGAGAAAATATTTAAATTTTATTAGGAGATAATTTAGCTTTCAATTTCAAAAACTGAATAAAAGATGAATTCAATTTTATAATTATGTATGTCGTGTTAGAAGCCACATTCCTCTCCAAAACAATACATAATAATTTACAATATCATTGAATTAGATATTTCAATAAGAAAATAATCGAACCGATCATCAATAAATGATTTCCGTTTATATAATTTGCTCCATTACGTTTAAAGACACTGTAGGGATTCTCGAAATGTAACCAGAATCCTGAACGACAATCATGAGATTGTGTTCGTCTAGTCATATTTTTTACATATCCATAAATCTCTGAAATTTGAGTGTTGAATGAGAATTTGGAGGAATTAAAAAAAACTGTCAACATCCCATGCATCCATAATTTCAACAGCATCACATTCACGTCCATCCATAAAGGAAATTAATGTTGGAACGGTATGAACTCGATGATTGTAGAACATGTGAGTTTGGATGGAAAGTATGTCAGTTCGAGCGAATGACACATTCAATTTATCATCAATTGCCTTCTGAACTACTTTATGGAATTTCGGTCCGAATAATTGACAATGAGAACATCTACAAATTCAAAATGAATCTCAATTTCATTGGAAAAAAGATGACAAACTCTGAATAATAAAATTCTACAATAATAAATTTTTTGCATCTAATTGTTTTATAAATTTCATCGCCATAAAATGATCCAACTTGTGGATGTGTTGGAATAAATGTAGTGCTAATCGACGTGAACTTCAGTAGGAATAGAAAAAAGAAGATTCCCAATGTCTTCGTCATCCTTCAATCAATACGACGAGAGTAAGTGATTTAAACAAAAAAAAATGTCAATCGAGTGAATTTTAGGAAATTAGAAAATTTAAGTTTTTGCGCTTATTTTATATATATAATCAATTTATGTTGAACTTTCGTTTGTTCATAAAACAATCAGAAATTATTATAATAGAAAGACAAAATGATTATTGTAAAAATTGAATTTTAAATTTAAAATTTATTGAGAAATATCATTGAAATGCAAAATGATGAAAGAATCATAAAATCTTTTGATAGATGATTTGCATTATTTTTTTGTCCTTCATTTTTATTCGATTGCCAACTACCAATGGTACAACGATGGAAATCATTCCTTTTTAATGCAACTTTTAATTTCCTTTTTAAATCTTAAAGATAATTTCTAATTAAGCATTAAATTATTGGAATTATTAACCAACTACTTGAACGGTATTATTCAATAGAAATGTATCACATTCCCATTGTTTGTAGAAGAAAGTTAATCGTGGAATTTCATCATGTCGATGTGACTCACGAACATAATCGCTGGTAGATACATCAATCATGGAGAAGAATGTTTGTGTGGATGAGAAATGTTTTGTTAGAGAATAAAGCGTCGGCAGAAAAGTATTGCTGAATTTATCTCTTCATTATTTTTAAAATAACTTTCATTAAACTTTTAAATAAAAGGAAACTTGGGATCATAAAAATATGCGACGACTCGATTATGTTTCCTTAGAAATGGGTAGAAAGTAATGCCTTTAAATTGATACATTGATTCGATGGGAACGATTGTCGAATAGAAGATGAAGAAAGAAAGAATGACAATAAATTTCATAGTTTTCTTATTTCCAATTGTATTTGAAAAGATTTTTTATTTCAATCAAAAAATTTTATTCATCTTTCTTCTTTGGATTATAAATGAAATGTTATAAATATAATTTGAATTTCAATCACATTCAATATTCACGTGAAACAGATTCGGTTCAAGAAATAACCACCAATAATGATTAAAGAGAGAATATAAGATTGATAATGTAATTTAGTTTGACTATTATAAGTAAATTTTCTCCACGTCCCATAATAACAATTGACAAGAGTTTTCGAATTCTTCGATTCCATCAAGAATTGATAAATTTCTAATGAAATGAGAAGAATCAAAAACAAATTAAGTTGAAGAGAAAGAGAAAGAGAAGTAATTAACGTTCTTCATCTCTCTGTTCGAACTCCTTCGTTGTTAGCCGTTCACATTCGTAATTATGACGGAAAACGATGAGTGCTGGTAATTTCTTTATTCGATGTGCAAGAGCGATATAAGTCGAATTGAGAATGTCAGCGAAGATTGATTGAGTGAAACCTTGTTTTTCTTCAATGAAACGATCACCAATACTCTGGAATTTCGGTGCAAGTGCATCACATTTTGGACAACTAATAAAAATAATTTTGAAAATTGTAACTGAACGAAATTTATTCGAACTCTTTGGAGGTGTAGAAGAATGCGAATACTTTCGGATATTTAACTATCGTCGTATAAATTTGACGATCACCGCTAACTCGCATGACCTCAGTTGAGATATATGATTTCTTTTTGGATGCCATCAAACCATTATTCACCAAAATCAATAGGAATAGAGCGCAAATTCTAAACATTTTTTCACAATTCGATTGATTCAATAATTTTTCCGAAATTATGATTTATATACGGACTATTCGTTAATATTAGATTTGTTGATATCATATGAAATTCATTGAATTAGATTTATCAATTACATTTCAAAATATTTGAATTGATATTCCTTCGAAAATTTTTTGAAAATATTTTATTCGAATTTCTTTATTTTTATAGATCATTCATCATGATTCATTATTTCTATTATATATTTTTGTTCTTCATTTTTGCAATAAATACGATCAATTGTGCAGGAAATGGCACAGAGGCAGCTATAAAAAAACCTCCCACAGCTCATTCATTCCGAAATATTAATACGGTTTTTGGAAATAGTCTTTATGTGGAAGTGCGAAAATCCAAAGTCGTCTTAGCATTCTTATATACAGCGAATGAGTTTAGTCATTTCTTCTTCAATCGTCTTATAAATTAATTGGAACCTTATGAAAATAGTTGCAGTGAATGTGAACGACTGAGATTTAAAACCTTAACTGCAGCTACCAGATTACAAAACATTGCATATTATGGAGTGAAAATTATTCAAGTTGATATTTCAAAGAGTAACATCGGATATCATCATTTAATTCGTAATATACCAATCATTATGATATTTCGAGAACATTTGGAATGTGAACGATTGACTTATGACGATCTCGTTACTATGACAGAAGATGGTTAAATTTTTGAATTTATTTTACATAATTCCATTGTTGTTAAAATAGACATTTTTTATTATATCAAAACGGCAGTTCGAAACAAAGATTTAGAAAAGTGTTTCGCTGGAGATTGGAATCGATCTCTAGGAAATTCGATGATGAAACAGAAGAATTCTCTTTTGTATTTAATCAGTTTATTTGGAATATTCTTATTTTTTCACTGAAAAACAATTGGGAGAAAAAGGATAAATGAAAAATCGTAAGAAAAAGAAAACAAAGAGAAAACTGAAAATAATTTCCAAGAAAAAGAAACTTCTTTTCCATCCATTAAGCGGATGATTGAGAGTTTGAATTGAAATAAATTATGAGATCGTCGAAAGGAGAGATAAGAACTAAAGGTGAAAACGAAAACGAGCAAACACGAATTTTAGTTTTTTAAAGTATATTTTAGATTTTTCTTTGCTCGAATTAAGCATTTTGTTCAATTAGAATTATTTATTGTCTATTTTCGATCACCATTTTTGTTTCTCTCACTTTTTCATTTTCTTTTATTAGTCGAATTGGAGAAGACGGCTATTAACGTCTATTCTATCATTCATCAAAAACTGTTAGCTTCCTCATGTCCCTCACATCTAATTGGGAACGTTCAAAGGATATGCCCATTGACGAGGGAGAGAATGATGGAAAGATTAATGAGAGACTAAATAGTATGTCATCGTTTATAACTAATCCTCGAAAAGAATTCTGTCCTCGTTGTGGTAAGAACGATGATCGACGCGTCGAACGTCAATTGAGCGCTAATACATATAACATTCTTGTTGATCTTCGACGACAGAATTTACTTTGTGACTGCACTTTAAAATTAGATTCAAATAAAGATTTCCCAGTCCACCGAATTGTGTTAGCAGGTAATCGTTTGTTTGAAGAAAAATCAAAATTAATTTTCCAAATCATCTTTTGTAGCATGTAGTCCATATTTTCGTGCTTTATTCACCAACGGTCTAACCAAAACTACAAATCAGATAGTTCAATTGGATGAAGTAGATGAAGATTCACTTGCATGTATTTTAGGTTAAATAATAAATTAAATATATATATTATATTCTCAAATTTCAAAATCCATTTCTAGATTGGGCATACTCAAGAAAGGCATTGATTAACACGCATAACATCGAACGGTTGATGTTGGCTATTGACCGATTTCAAATCGACGGATTAATTAAGCAATGTACCGATTTCTTATTAGAACATTTGTCCGCTGAAAATGTTATTGGAATAAGAAAATTTGCAAAAGATTATTTCTGGCAAGAACTGTATGATGAATCTCATATTTATTTAATGTTTCATTTTCAATTAAGTATCATGTTAAAAATTCCTTCAAAACTCACAGGAAGAACTATCAACACTGTTTCGATAAAAGCAACGAGTTGACCATGTTGAATGTTGAAGAGTTTAGTGAAATAATCACATGTGACGATTTAAATGTTAGAACTGAAGAAATTGTTTATCATTCGGTAATGAATTGGATTGATCGGGATCCGGATACCCGAAAAATTGTTAGAAATTCTTCTAAGCAAAATAAAATTTTTGAATATTTTCATGAACTTCGAACAGGAAATTGTTCGATTGATTCAATGTGTTCGATTAGGATTATTGTCAACACAATTCTTTATAAAAGATTTGAAAGGACATCCATATATCAAAGAACAGGAACAATGCAAACCATTAATTATTGAAACTTTGAGATATTTATATGAATTAGATCTCGACAGTAATATGGTTATTTCTTTTTCAAATTCTTTATTTTATTCATTCTCTTCAGGATATCGATATGATGGATCCGATAACGAAACCGAGAATTCCACATGAAATTCTTTTTGTGGTAGGAGGATGGAGTGGTGGTAGTCCAACATCCGTCGTTGAAATGTATGACACTCGAACGGATAAATGGATTCGATTAAACCATAGCGATAGTAGTCCTCGTGCTTATCATGGCAGTGTAACATTGAATGACAAAATTTACATTATCGGTGGATTTGACGGAGTAGATTATTTTAATTCTTGTCGTAAATTCGATCCGGTGACGAAAGAATGGTCTGATGTTGCACCTATGAATTTCAGAAGGTTTGAAATATTTTAAATTATTCAAATTATTCATATCATTCTCCAGATGTTATGTCAGTATAGCCATATTAGATGATAAGATTTTTGCAATGGGAGGATTTGATGGACATGTTCGTCAAAATTCTACAGAAATTTATTCACCCACCACCAATCAATGGTCAATGGGTGCACCCATGCATGCACAACGAAGTGATGCGTCTGCAGCCACATTAAAAGATCGTATTTATATTTGTGGAGGATTCAACGGACAAGAATGTTTGGACTCGGCCGAATATTATGATGGTAAATCGAAACAATGGACTTTAATTTCTCATATGCGAAATCGTCGATCTGGTGTGGGTGTTACTGCTTATCGTGGTAAGTTGTATGCAATTGGTGGTTTTAATGGAATAACGAGAATGAATTCGGGAGAACGATATGCACCAGAAACGAATAGTTGGAGACCTATTAATGAGATGTATAATCCACGATCAAATTTCGCAGTTGAAGTGTTGGATGATTTGATGTTTGCCATCGGTGGATTCAATGGAGTTACGACAATTCATAATGTTGAATGTTACGATGATGACACCGGCGAATGGTATGATGCATCAAACATGAATCTTTATCGTTCAGCTTTATCGGTGTGTGTTCTATCGGGATTGAAGAATGTGAGAGATTTCATCATTTATGGACGAGAACAAGAGAGAGTGAAAAAACCAGTTCCAATTCGAGGACATATCGGAGATAATAATCAAATGACAGCTGGTAATTCTACACCAAATAATCAATCGAACAATTCAACATTATCAACAAATAATCGACATTTCTCCAATCTTAGATCATCACTTGTCGCTATTAATCGAGCTCAAACAAATACTACATCCACACTTTCTTCTCAAATAACGACGGCAACCATTCTTCCAATTCATAATAGTTCCAGTACAAGTGACATTCGCGAAGCCATTCAAAACATTACTCTCAATAACAACAACAGTATATTAGAGAATAATTCTAATCGACCAACGGTAAACAATCGAACAACAACAAATAATCGATCAACAGCTACCAGTCGAAGTACATTGTCAATGTAGTAAAGATGATCAGAGAAAATTTTTTATAGATTCCAATTTCCATTCAATTTTTTCTCATTCATTAGTTCCTCAATCTTTCAATAGAATATCGACTGAATAGATGATCGTCTAATAATCATTCTTCTTTTAATTCGTTTCACAAAATTTCACAAATATTATTCACTCACATTTTCACTCCAATCATCATAACAACAACAACTTTTGCTTTTTGATCAATTTTCATTTAATTCTCATTCCATAAATTTCAGTTAAAACAAAAAAAACGATTGTTATTATTTCTCTGTTATTCAAATGAATGAATCATCGACGATGAATTTTTTATTCATCTTTCCAATAAAATTTTTCATTTTTTCATTTTTATCCAAATACTTTCAAGGCTTAATAAAATGTTTGACTATTTCTAAAAATTTAGTGTGAAGCTTAAATTGGAAACATTTCGACAATTGAGACGAATAAGAATTGTGGAAAATTTAAGAATAATTTTCAATTATTTAATGTCATTTATAAAAAAAAGAATGGAAAGAAGATAAACATAAAAATATACACCAAACGAAGAGATTTATCATTTTGGTCTTCTCTTTAAAAGCAATTTATTATTTCTCTCATATCATTACCACAATATAATTCATGGATCATTATCCAGCTTGTGTTATCGATAATGGAACTGGTTACACCAAAATGGGATTCGCTGGTAATATTCACCCCCAATTCATTATTCCCAGTTCGATTGCAATTCGAGAACAATTTACTTCATCCAAAATAACGAGTCGTTTTGAAGATCTCGATTTTTTTATTGGCGACGAAGCTTTGAACGCCACCGGTTACAGTAAGAAATGGCCCATACGTCATGGTCTGGTAGAGAATTGGGATCAGATGGAGAAGTTGTGGGAGCAAAGTATTTTCAAATATTTACGAGTCGAACCAGAAGATCATCCATTCTTATTGACGGAACCTCCGTTGAATACACCAGAAAATCGAGAATTAACAGCAGAAATTTTCTTCGAGTTATTTAACGTGCCTAAACTTTATATTGCCGTTCAAGCAGTATTAGCATTAGCTGCTCCAATGAGTACATCGAATCAGAACGTTGGAAAAAGTTTAACAGGAGTTGTTATTGATTCAGGTGATGGTGTCACTCATGTCATTCCAGTAGCTGAAGGATATGTCATTGGTAGTTGTATCAAACATATTCCAATATCAGGACGAGATATTACATATTTCATTCAACAACTTCTTCGAGAACGAGAACAATTTGTTGTCGACGATTCACATCGAATGCCACCTGAACAATCATTAGAAACGGCAAAAACCATCAAAGAACAATATTGTTATGTTTGTCCAGATATTGCACGTGAATTCGAGAAATATGAAAACGATTCAAATCGTTACATTAAAACCTTCACTGGAATTCATGCAATTAATAAACGGAAGTTTAATGTGGAAATCGGTCACGAACGATTTCTCGGACCTGAAATATTTTTCCATCCAGAATTTGTTAATGCAAATTTTCGTAAATCAATTTCGGAAACGGTCGACGATGTTATTCAAAATTCACCAATCGATGTCCGTCGTGGATTGTACAAAAATATTGTTCTATCAGGAGGATCGACAATGTTCAAAGATTTCGACAGAAGATTGAAAAAAGATTTGAAGAGAGTCGTAGACGAACGATTAAATGAAACAGAGAAAATTACAGGAACGAAACCACAACCGATCGAATTAAATGTTGTTACACATCCAATGCAGAGATATGCCGTTTGGTTTGGAGGGAGTTATGTGGCGAGTACACCTGAATTCCATCAAGCGTGTAAAACACGTGCTGATTATGAAGAACATGGTCCATCAATCTGTCGACATAATCCTGTTTTTGCAACGATGATGTAATTTTCAGTTTTTTAATTATTTTTAGTTATATCTTCGATTTTTTCGCATACGATCATTCCTTATATTATTTCAAAATTTGCTTCTTACCATTTTTCCATCGTCAAATTTTTTTTAATGAAAATAAAATTTTAACAAATTAATTTATGAGAGTAGAATGAAACTGAACAGATTTATTTTCAAGATAAATGTTAATACTGAAAATTAGAAGAAAAACATTTGAAATATAATGAATAATTGTTATGATTCAATTTCTCTTTAGACGATAATGGCACTAAATTTGAAGCAAACCAATTCACGTTTCTTGTGATTCACAATTTTCCATTTGATATCAACCGGTTTTCCACGAGTCTATATTAAGTGAAAGAAGTTGTGAAAGAAATTAAAATTATACGAACAGCTAATTTATATCGAGGTTTGATGAATATTTTAGTTTTAAAGTCGACTACATCACCCGATTTCATTGGACAATTATTACCCAATTTACAAACGTCGATACTTTCTTCGGCTAAATCGAATTGTGTCCATTGACCAGCAATCTTCCCATAAATTTTATTTCTTGCAACTGGAATTTGTCTTCCTGGTTTAATTTTGACTTGGTAAACGATGCGGATTTCCGAGAATGATTCATCTTTCAATTGACAAGGGAATGCTTTACAATCATTAACGGCGACACCTTTCAGATCAACTTTGGGGAATTTTGCTAAAAATTTTATTTAAATATTTTTCTTGAAATGAGAGTAAGAGAAACTTCCATGACAATCGGTTACTTTTAAATCCATGTTGTCCAAGTCGAATTGAAAATTGCCGATTTCATCAGTCATCGACGATTTCAATAAGACGAAAGAGAGGAACAGGAATGAAATGGAGAACATATTTAATGTTTCTGAAAAGATAAAGGAAAATTTCGAATGAGAGAAATGATAATGGAAAAGAAAAATGTTGAAGATATTTATTCGAGAGACGATGTAGATCATTCTAAAGTCCATTTTCTGATTAGGTTGGAGGCGGGAGATAAGTGACATGGTAAAATATACTGAAATTATTGAAACGGTTGATTGAAAAACATAAATTAAATTTGGCCCCTTGTCAAATCAGTATGAGAGAGAGATATAGAGATGGTAGAGTAGTCTACAGTTCAAGTGTTCATGAGGAGATATCACTCATGAGTCGTCTGGTCTTAGAGAACGTGGGTCCAGTTTCTTCTTCGATGTATGATACTAGTGAGCGTAAGATTCTTTCAGCGAATCCGACGATCAAAATCTTTTGTTCCTTTTGATATTCGTTTTGTGTGGCGATACGTCTAATATTTTTTACAAGACCGAAAACTGAATTCCAACTTGATCCAGTTAAGGTAGTTTTGTTGTCGTTACTGACACTGAAAACAGTAGAATGAAGAGAAGTGTGACTGGAGATAAATTCGAAACAAATTAATAAAAGTTAATGCTGAGTCGAATAGTTGGGGCAAATCATAAACATGAGAAACGAATAACATTCCGACGACATTCTCTTCGTTCATTTGACTATCGAGCGATTCCTCCGAGAACTTCTTCATTCCTTTCAATTTGAACTAGTTAATTGAGAACTTTAGAACAATTTACTCTTTCCAACAGTGAATCGTTAACTTTATGTGCAGCACTTAAAAGATCGAGTGGTGCGAAATCAGCCGCATGTAATTTTACATGTCCCGTATAAATGAATCGTAAAATTTCATGCATAATCGCTGAATCGATATCGAAAAATGTAATTCGTTTAATTTGTACATTCTCTTTTATATTTGAGAGTATTTCTTTGAATACATCACATCGATAAGATAAGATGGAAGTATGTGCATAAAATTGAATGAAACAATTCGATCGTTGTTCTTTCCATCCATCATTATGTGGTTTCACAATATCGAGATTTTCCATAGTTTTGTAACTTCTTCCACAACTGACGGCTGAATCGATGGGACATCGAATTATGACATCGCTCATACTCGCCGTATTCAAGAGATAACAAGTGTCCATTTGAAGTGAGATATGACGATATCGATAATCTCGAAATTCTTGTTGATCGTCAACATTTCTTGTGAAATTCAAACAGCCACATGTCGTACGAATCTATTTGGAAAGGAGAAGAAATAAAAGAAAAAGAAAATGTGAAGGAACGTTTAATGAAACGATTGGAAAATAACGTTACATCGAATCGTTAAACTGTCGTTGGGTAACAATCGATTTCTTTCGTCTACCAGAAAACTCCTTTTCATAAATTGTTTAAATCCCCAATCTTTCCCAGCTACAAATCGATAAGCACGTTGAGTACCTAATTTTGAGAGAGAGAGAGAGAGAGAGAGAGAGATTGTCTCTGAGACAAGTCTAAGAGAAATGTTTAACAAGTCTTCCCAATCTCTTCTCCCAGAGCATCGATAATCGAAAATGAGAATTTCGCATTTACATATTGATGAGTACTCTTCTTTAAGTATAAATAGATTCCAATATATTCTTTCGTATCGTGAATGACACCTCGTGAATATAAACGTATATACCTTCGAGAAGATGAAAAAAATATTAAACAATTAGAAAAAATTTCATTCTTTTTTAAACCAAATATTTTTTATTCTTTGTTTCATATCGATTTGATGGAATGCAGAACTGCAATATTGTTGTGGCAACTCTTCACGACTGAACGAGAAGCAATTGACCGTCCACAAATAATTAACTTCTGCTACATTCAACTATGAGAGAGATAAGAATGAAAGAAATGGTGAATATTTAGGAAAGAAATCGCCTAATTCGAACTATTTGGAATGTGCAAATGTCAATTTTCGGTTTAACTTGATCTTTCGTATTAAGTGTTCCGTTTAATGCTGGCTCCCTCTCACTATTCTCATCAGTACTATTATCGTTATCATTATTATTATTATTATTACAATTGCCATCTTTTATTAATGGTGTCGATTCAGGTTCGATTCGATCATTCGTATTCATAAATCGAAGATATGAGAAAGATTTTGATAAACAATCAGTGTCATTCGTATCATTCAAATTATATTGTATGAATGACTTCCATCTCTCGTCATTGTTTAATCGTGACATTATTATAAAAATTATATTTTTCCTATTATGAAAATTAGAAATGGAAATGAAATTTTTCAAAATTCCACTACATTCATTTCTCCAATCTCATTTAATAGAGTTGTTTTTAAAAGTAATTAGATTAGCAAATCTTTTCAATTCATTTCAATTCAACCAACAGACAACAACGTCGACGGTAAGAAATTTAATTCATTTTATTCAAATTATATCATAATCTTTATTATAATCAAATAAAGAATATTAGGAAAAGATTAAAAAAAGAAGAACGGTGATGAAAATGAGAATTGATGATAGAGGATGATGGAAAATTATTAATAATTTGGACGAGTTCTTGGAAGACCTCGTCGTAGACTACCTGTCGTCCTGCTAGTTTGTTTCTTGTTCAAATTTGGTGATTCAGGCCATTGAATCGGTTCGATTGTTGTCGTTTCTAAAAAAAG